>CAMZMU010000054.1:53842866-54044860 GCA_947311845.1 Poa pratensis
CCATTGCTTTATTTCTGCAATTTTCTTTATTTGAGTCAAGGTGATGTTTACTTCTGTAGCAATGCCTTTGTATCTTTATTTTCTTGCTTGTTGTGCAAGTAAGGCCTCTAATAGGAAGATGATGCTAGATTTGGATTTCTGCGCAGGAACAGATTTCTGCTGTTCACCGTATTGCTTCTATAAAATCACAGAAAAATTATTTAAATTGAAATTGTTTGTGCGTGATCCTCAGATATGTACGCATCTTTCATTAGTTTTGAGTTTTTCGATTTGAGCAACGTAAGTGCCTCAAAAAAATGTCTTTACGAACTGTTCTGTTTTAGACAGATTCTGCCTTTTTATTGCATTCTTCTTTTACTAGTGTTGAGTGGAATTCTTTTTTGGTGAAGAGCTTCATATAAACATCAGTGGCAGTAGCTAATGTTTAAAAAGTAATGTCATGTTTGTGTCCATATAGAACATGTGAGTTTTTGTGTGCATAACCTCTAATGAGAATTATTCTGAGTTTGGTGTGGCGGAAGTTTTCAAGGGTCAAGAGAGGAGGATGATATAATGTGATCAAGAAGAGTGAAAGCTTAAGCTTGGGGATGCTCCCATGGATCACCCGAGCATATTTCAAGAAGACTCAAGCGTCTAAGCTTGGGGATGCCCAGGCATCCCCTTCTTCATCAGCAACTTATCAGGTCATCTCTAGTGAAACTATATTTTTAATTCTTTCACATCATATGTGCTTTACTTGGAGCGTCTGTGTGCTTTTATTTTCGCATTGTTATTTTTTTTCTGAGATCAACTTGTTGGATCCTAGCAATCTTGTTTGGGAGAGAGACACGCTCCGCTTTTTCATGTGAATACTCCAATTCTTCACTTATACTTGTTGAGTATTTCTTGTTTAGCTACTGCTATGCTTTTAGCTCCTGTTTTTCATGCATCTCTTGTTCAGAGTTGTTAGTTCTTTTAGATAAAGTACTCTTTTGTTTCATTATAACTATTTGGAGAGTTTGTGTTGAAATAAGTTGATTGGTGTTTGGTTGGAACAGAAAATGCTGCATGTGGTAGATGGTATAATGAAAAAAGCTTACATATTCTTGTAGATCACTGTCTTGGGTAATTTGATACTTGTCAATTGTTTTGAGTTATCATTAGTTCATGTTTAAGCTTTTGTATCATTGGTTAAAACCATTATGGAGAAATACCGTAAAGCTTGTTGAATTTGGTTTGTATGATTGGTATCTCTAAGGTCTAGATATTTCTAATAAAAGGGTTTGGTTAACAAGGAAGACAGTATAGAGTCTTATAATGCTTGCAATATTTTCATATAGTCTGTTGTACCGGTTGATATCATGTGTTTGCTTCAATAACCTTGCTAGCCTAAATCTGTACTGAGAGGAATGCTTCTCGTGCATCCAAAACCTTGAGCCAAAATCCATGCCATTGTGTCCACCATAACTACCTATATGTGGTATTTCCTTGCCACTCCAAATAAAATTTTCATGTGCTACCTTTAAATTTCAAAACTTTATTATTCCTTTTTGTATGTCAATGTTTACCAAGCTCATGAGGACGGGGTGGATGTCTTTATGTCACCTGTCAAACAGACTTTACCACCGAATAGTGGCATATACATCCTTATCCATTAATTTTGCAAAAAGAGCTGCAAATGGGGTGCCCATTCCCAACTAATTACAATTTAACCGCTTAATTCTCTTCACATTTTTGCCCTGATTTATCAGACAAGCAATGATACCAGTGAAATCTGCATGTGTAAACAAAAGAGAAAAGAGGGATGATCTGCCTTGTTGGTAGAAATAACGTCTTCATGGGAGCCGCTCTAAAAGTAGGTTGGCAGGGTCATATTGTACTTTTCCATTTTGATTCGTTGAAATTAACAAACACCTCCCAAAATTTATTTTTACTCTCTATATGATTTAAAAAACTTAAAAAGCTCTAGCACATGATTTAATCCCTGCTTCCCTCTGCGAAGGTCTTTCTTTTAATTTTATGTTTAGTCAGTCTTCCTACTTCTTTCTATCTCAGAAGCAAACACTAGTGTCAACTTTGGTGCAACAATTTTTATATGCTAGTATATTGTACTTATTATATTGCTTTGTGTTGACAATATCCCTGAGATATACATGTTGAAAGTTGAAAGCAATTGCTGAAGTTTAAATCTTCTTTGTGTTGGTTAAATACCTTTACTTAGAATCTATTGCTTTATGAGTTAACTCTTATACAAAACTTTTTGATGGTTTGTCTCGAAGTACTATTCATGAATTTTTTTGCTTATATGATTCAGTTTTTGCTCATATCTATTTGTTAGCAAACTATAGACCATTGACCTGATCACTTCATTCATAACATGTGCTTTACAATACTATTTGATCAAGATTATGATGGTAGCATGTCACCTCAGAAATTATTTGTTTTTATCGTTTTACCTACTCGAGGACGAGTAGAACTAAGCTTGGGGATGCTTGATACGTCTCAAACGTATCTATAATTTCTGATGTTCCATGTTTATAATTACCAATTGCTACATGTTTTATATACACTTCATAGCATTTTTATGCATTTTCTGGGACAACCATTAACAAGATGCCACAGTGCCAGTTCCTGTTTTCTGCTGTTTTTGTATTCCAAAAAAGCTGTTCTGGAAATATTCTCGGAATTGGACGAAACTTGGACAGGACCTCCTATTTTTCCAACACGTACACGAAGTCCAAAGGAGAGACAGAGGCGACCTAGGAGGCAGCCACACCATGGCGGCGCGGGCCCACCTCCTGCCGCGCCGTGGGGTGGTGTGGCCCCCTCGGGTTCCTCCAGCCGCCACCCTTTCGCCTATATAATCCCCCCGACGCGAAAACCCTAAATAACCCGAGCCATTATCCACGAAAAGTTCCAGAGACGCCGCTCGTCAACCCTAGCTCGGGAGGGTTTCAGAAGCTCTTCCCGCACCCTGCGGAGAGGGGAATCATCACCGAGGGCCTACATCGCCATGCCTGCCCTGGAGTGATGTGTCAGTAGTTCATTGATGACCCACAAGTATAGGGTTGTACGTAGTACTTTCGATAAATAAGAGTGTCGAACCCAACGAGGAGCAGAAGGTGTTGACAAGTAGTTTTGATCAAGGAATCACTGTAAATACTAGCAGACAAGTTTTTAGGGTTTTTGATATTGCAGATAAATAAAATACGTGTAAATAAAAGACAGTAATAATAATTGCAGCAAGTGGTCCTTTTAGAGCAAAGGATAAGCCGGTTGGTTTACTTATGATGGCAAAATGTTCTTGAGGACACACGGGAATTTCGTCAAGTGCTTTCGCTTCCTACAGCTGATTAATCTTTATTGTTTTGATAAGTGTTGTGTGGGTGAACCTATGCTAATGCACTGCCCTAACTTGGACTAATACATACTTGTGATTAAACCCCTTGCAAGCATCCGCGTTACAAGGAAGTAATTAAGATAAATCTAACCACAGCCTTAAACTCTGAGATCCTACACTCCCTCATGCACCGGTTTACTAACGGGGGTTTAGGTTTCTGTCACTCCGGCAACCCCACAATTAGTAGCCGAATACACAATGCATTCCTCTAGGCCCATAAAGGTGAAGTGTCATGTAGTCGACGTTCACACGACACCACTAGAAGAATAACACCACAACTTAAATATCAAACCATTAAATATTACTCAACATAGTTCCACTACTAACAGCATGACTTCTCCCATGTCCTCAAGAACTGAACGAACTACTCACAAGACATCATATGGATCATGATCAGAGGTGATATAATGATGAATAACAATCTGGACATATACTTCAATTCACCGATAAAACTTAATAGCATCAACCACAAGTAGTAATCAACACCGGGAAAGTTTCCCCTATGAACTACACAAAGTATAACCCTAGATGTTACAGCGGAACGAGTGGAGCGGTGGAGATGATGGTGACGCGGTGGAGATGATGATGATGATCCCGATGAAGTCCGCGTGATGACGATGACGATGGCGATGATTTCCCCCCTCCGGGAAGGAATTTCCCCGGCAGATTTCTCCTGCCGGAGAGCTTTTCTCTCTGTGGTTTCCGCCTCGTGGAGGCGGCGGAATATTTCCTCGATGGCTCCCCCGTCTTAGGGTTTCTGGGGGATGAAGTACGCGAAGGGGGAGCGCCAGAGGTGGGCCAGGGTGGCCACACCATGCCCCGGCGCGGCAGAGGGGGGCCCGCCGTGGGGTGGTGTGGGCCCCTCGTGGCCCATCTCAGCCTCCCCTTTTGGCTGGCTCCGGCATCTGACAAAATAGGAACATCTGTATATTTTCCGTGAATTGTTGATCTTCAGAAATAGGGTGTCTTGACGATGCTTTTTCCAGCTGAATCCTGACTCCGGCAGTTAATTCTCCAATAATCATCAAACATGCAAAACAAGATAAAATAACATAAGTATATCATCCAAATATGAAATATATCAATGAATAGCAGTAAATTATGATATAAAATAGTGATGCAAAATGGACGTATCAACTCCCCCCAAGCTTAGACCTCGCTTGTCCCCAAGCGAAAGCTGAACTCAGTAAACAAGACCACAGGTTTATGGAGTGAAGCGTCGATAATAAAGAATACGGACAAGAAGCATCAACATGTATTAATACACAAATCATTTTAGACAGCAACTTCCCCTCATATAACTTATCTTGGAACGAGTAATGGAAATCACAATAAAGGTGCATAAAGAAAATCATAGTTTGGTGATGGCAAACTTCGTTCTTGGTCAGAGAACAATTAACAGATTGTACTTATCTTTCGAGTAGAGTCCTTATATCGGAGCTATATTGCAGAACTTACATGCTCAATTATCACAATTTCTTTACAGTCATTGATAACTTTCAAAGTTATATTCCTTCAGATAAAAGACTTGTGCAAAACAAGGAAGGATAACAAATGATTGATAATATTAATATATAGATGGTTGAATCACAACAACTCAAATGCTTGCTTAAGAAAGAAGGGAATAGGTTTACTGACTCAACATAAAAGTAAAAGAAAGGCCCTTCGCAGAGGGAAGCAGGGATTAAATCATGTGCTAGAGCTTTTTAAGTTTTTGAAATCATATAGAGAATAAAAATATAAGTTTTGAGTGGTGTATGAGAATTGTCAACGAATCAGAAAATGGAAAGTACAATATGACCCCTGCCAACCAGACTTTTAAGAGCGGCTCCCATGAAGGACGTTATTTCTACCAGCAAGGCAGATCATCCCTCTTCTCTTTTGTTTACACATGCAGATATTTCACTGTTTGTCATTGCTTGACTGATAAATCAGGGCAAAAATGTGAAGAGAATTAAGCGGTTAAAGTTGTAATTAATTGGGACTGGGCACCCCATTTGCCAGCTCTTTTTGCAAAATTAATGGATAAGCGGATGTATATGCCGCTAGTCCGGTGGTAAAGTCTGTTTGACAGTTGACATAAAGACATCCACCCCGTCCTCATGAGCTAGTAAACAGTGACACAAATAAGGAGTAGTAGCTTTTGAATAGTTTAAAGGTAGCACATGAAGTATTTACTTGGAGTGGCAAGGAAATACCACATATAGGTAGTTATGGTGGACACAAATGGCATGGGTTTTGGCTCAAGGTTTGGATGCACGAGAAGCATTCCCTCTCAGTACAGGTTTTTGGCTAGCAAGGCTGGGTAGCAAGCATAAGAGTGGAGGGATACAAACAAATATAAATGTAATAGAAACAATCATGCAATCTTCCTTGTAAACACAAATAATTTTAACTTGAGAATACTAAGCTCATGAGCCAACAAGAAAGAAAGATAATGAGATAATGTATCTACATGCAATCCCCTTTTCTACTTAAGCCTCAAAGTATTGTTGCTACTGACCAATGCTAAGTTTGCCAAAACCAAATAGATTTACTTGATGCTCCCAAAGTGATGCCAATACTAACAACAAGATCATTCATATGACAGAAATTTGCAAAGTAAAATAAAGTGTGCAGAAAGTAAATGATAAAACTTCTCATTAATATTCCAATAACGGCAACTCACACCAAGGGATACATAGATAACCAACTAAAGGAGAGATACTTCCACGCTGCAAACCATCCTATATGATAACTTCTCTACTCATGATATGACTCGACTGAAAAGTAAAAGGTAAAAGATAATGGTGATGATACCGCGGCACTCCCCCCAAGCTTGGAACAAGCTGAGGGGATGCCAATACCAATGATGAATTACTCCTTCGGTGGTGAAGGTGGACGAGACTCTTCATCATCAAATTTCCAAGGTAGGGCTCCCCATCAGCGAAGGATGAATTGGTCTCCATAAACCTGAAACTCGCAGCAGAACTCATGCGTTTGAACCTAGCTTCATACTCACAGTTTTGGTTTTGGAGATCATAGATTTGTGCTTGCAATTTGGACGTGGTTTGACTGAGTATGAAGATATCATCCCATAGCTTGCTAGTCTCCTTCTTGTGTTCAGCAATAAGCTCATTAATAATCTTGTGGTTGATCTCCACTCCGCGCTCTATCATCTTCTGGTATCGGAAAACTTCATGCTCTACTTCTTCTAGTCTGGCCTTCACGTCCCCTTCAGCCTTGGGTCCCCTAACATCTTCTTGAACAAGCTCTCCATCCACGAGCCGCAGCTCTTGTGGGTGCTGCTTCAACTCGTTGATGTACGGGTTGACGACGTTCTTGAAGAAGGTATCCTTCGGAGCCTCGGACGAAGACATTGTTCTAATCTTGGAGCTAACCCTGGCAGAAACAGCTCGAAAACAAAACACGACGAAAAACGATATACGGACCTCGGGGGATCCGGGGGATTATATAGCAAAAAGTTTCATAACAAAAGGAAGTCCAGGTCGAAACCGGGCTGGAGACGGGCTCCGAGGCGCCCACACCATGCCCCGGCGCGGCCAAGGGTGGGCCCGCGCCGTGGGGTGGTGTGGTGCCCTCGGGCACCGTTTCCTCCCCGTTTTCGGCTCGTAATTTTCCATATTTAATAAAAACAACAAAAACATAAGTTGGGAAGTTAAACGCGAACTTTTTCTTACCAAAACTGTTACCTATTCGAAAACAGACTCTGCAGTTTTCTGAATTTGACTTTTAATAAAATCTTCCGGAGTCACTACTTGAATAATATCAACGTCTTCGTTATAAGAATCCCCAGAAATATAATGCTTGAGTCTTTGACCATTAACCACTTGAGATTGTCACCATCAAGCGAAGTAATTTTGATTGCACCTGAACGGTAAACCTCTGAAACAACATAAGGTCCTTCCCATTTCGAAAGTAATTTACCTGCAAAAAATCTGAGACGAGACCTATACAATAGAACTTTCTCACCAACATTAAACTCTCTCTTTAGGATTCTCCTATCATGCCATTGTTTCACTTTCTCTTTAAAAAGTCTAGCATTTTCATAAGCTTCACTTCTCCATTCATCTAAGGAACTCAAGTCAAGTAACCTTTTTTACCGGCAAGTTTAAATCTCTATTAAGTTCTTTTACGGCCCAATAAGCTTTATGTTCTAATTCTAGAGGTAAATGACAAGCTTTTCCGTAAACCATTTTATAAGGAGACATACCCATAGGATTTTTATAAGCAGTTCTATAAGCCCACAAAGCATCATTAAGCTTCCTAGCCCAATTCTTTCTAGATTTATTAACAGTCTTCTGCAAAATAGATTTAATCTCTCTATTTGATAATTCTACTTGACCACTTGTTTGAGGATGATAAGGTGAAGAAATTCTATGATTAACATCATATTTAGCAAGGGTTTTTCTAAAAGCACCATGGATAAAATGAGAACCACCATCAGTCATGAGATATCTAGGCACACCAAACCTTGGAAAAATAATATCTTTAAGCATTTTTAATGATGTCTCACCATCAGCACTAGATGTTGGTATAGCTTCTACCCATTTAGTAACATAATCAACAGCAACAAGTATATGAGTATAACCATCAGAAGGAGGAAAAGGACCCATAAAGTCAAATCCCCAACAGTCAAAAGGTTCAATAACAAGAGAATAATTCATAGGCATTTCATTGCGTCTAGTTATATTACCAACTCTTTGACATTCATCGCATGATAAAATAAATTTTCTTGCATCTTTAAAAAGAGTAGGCCAATAAAAACCTGATTGTAAAACCTTTTGTGCAGTTCTATCTCCAGCATGATGTCCTCCATAAGCACTTCCATGGCATTTTCTCAATATTTCTTTTTGTCAAATTCTGGAACACATCTTCGCATTATACCATCCACTCCTTCTTTATATAAGTGTGGGTCATCCCAAAAATAATGCCTCAAGTCATAAAAGAATTTCCTTCTTTGCTGAGCTGTAAAGGTTGGAGGCAAATACTTGGCAACAATAAAGTTAGCATAGTCAGCATACCAAGGACTTTCTCGCGAGCTTACCTTTATCACAGCCAATTGTTCATTTGGAAAACTATCGTTAACAGGAACAGGATCATAAGAAATGTTTTCCAATCTAGACAAATTATCAGCGACAGGATTTTCAGCACCTTTCCTATCTACAATATGCAAATCAAACTCTTGTAATAAAAGCACCCATCTTATAAGTCTAGGCTTAGCATCTTTCTTTTCCATAAGGTATCTAATAGCAGCATGATCGGTATGGATAATAACTTTCGAATCAACAATATAGGGTCTAAACTTATCACAAGCAAAAACTACTGCTAAAAACTCTTTTTCAGTAGTGGCATAATTCTTTTGAGCAGCATCAAGAGTCTTACTAGCATAATGAATAACATTCAACTTCTTATCTACTCGCTGTCCAAGAACAGCACCTACAGCAAAATCACTAGCATCACACATAATTTCGAAAGGTAAAGTCCAATCAGGAGGTTGAACAACAGGAGCAGTGGTTAAAGCCTTTTTTAGAGACTCAAAAGCTTCTTTACAATCATCATCAAAAACAAAAGGTACATCTTTTTGGAGAAGATTAGTAAGAGGTTTTGAAATTTTAGAGAAATCTTTAATAAACCTTCTATAGAAACCGGCATGACCGAGAATACTACGAATACCTTTAACATCCCTGGGACAGGGCATTTTCTCAATTGCTTCAACTTTAGCTCTGTCCACTTCAATACCTCTTTCAGAAATTTTATGTCCAAGAACAATCCCTTCATTAACCATAAAGTGACATTTCTCCCAATTAAGAACAAGATTAGTTTCCTCACATCTCTGCAAAACTTTATCAAGGTTTTGCAAGCAGTTATCAAAAGAAGTTCCATAGACGGAAAAATCGTCCATGAATACTTCCACAATTTTTTCACAAAAACCATGAAAAATAGCAGACATGCATCTTTGAAATGTAGCAGGAGCATTACACAAACCAAAAGGCATACGCCTATAAGCATAAGTTCCATAAGGACAAGTAAAAGTAGTTTTCTCTTGATCTTTCGCTCTAACAGCAATTTGTGAAAATCCAGAATAACCATCAAGAAAGCAAAAATGAGTTTTCTTAGACAACCTTTCTAACATTTGATCAATAAAAGGTAAAGGATAGTGATCTTTCTTAGTAACTTTATTAACCTTTCGAAAATCAATGCACATCCTATATCCAACAACTACTCTTTGAGGAATAAGTTCATCATTTTCATTTGGCACAACAGTAACTCCTCCTTTCTTAGGAACACAATGCACAACTTACCCATTTACTATCAGCAATAGGATAAATTATACCAGCATCGAGGAGTTTTAATACCTCATTTCTTACCACTTCCTTCATTTTAGGGATTAGACGACGCTGGTGCTCCACAACAGGTTTTGCATCATCTTCCATGTTGATGGCGTGTTGACATATAGCAGGAGAAATCCCTTTTAAATCATCCAAAGTATATCCTAGCCCCTCGGTGTTTCCTCAACACTTCCAATAACCTTGCCTCTTCAGTACCTGAAAGTTTAGAACTAATAATAACAGGATATGTTTTCTTATCATCAATGTGAGCATATTTAAGGTTATCAGGCAAAGGTTTTAAATCAAAAACAGGATCTTCTTTAGGAGGTGCAGGGGTACCCAAATCTTCCACCGGCAAATTATGCTTAAGTAATGGTGGTTGATGAAGAAAGATATTGTCAATTTCATTCCTTTCCTCCATAAAGACCTCACTTTCGTGTTCCTCCATAAATTGCTGCAAGGCATTGTTAGGAGCAATAGCAATAGCAGCAAGTTGTTCAATTTTCGAGTCCTCATTAGGCAAATCAGTTTCATAAAGTTTCTTACCAAACTTAGAGAAATTAAACTCATAAGATTCTCCATTAAATTTAGTGTAAATTTTCTCTTTCTTACAATCTATAATAGCACCACATGTATTCAAGAAAGGTCTACCGAAAATAATAGGACAAGTTTTACTAGCTTTAGAACCAAGTACTAGAAAATCAGTAGGATATTTAGTTTTACCGCATAAAACCTCAACATCTCTCACAATACCAATGGGAGAGATAGTTTCCCTATTGGCAAGTTGAATAACCACATCAATATCCTCAAGTTCACAGGGACTAATTTCATGCATAATTTCTTTATAAAGTTCAAAAGGAATAGCACTAGAACTTGCACCAATATCACATAAACCATAATAGCAATGTTCTCCTATCTTCACTGAAAGCACAGGAACACTTGTTTTCCTAGATTTACCAGGATGCGAAACAATATTAGAAGCATCTTCACAAAAGATAATATGTTCTCCATCTACATTTTCAGTTACCAAATCCTTTATAATTGCTACTTCAGGTTCAACAGTTATTTGTTCATCAGGCTCTAAAGGTTTCTTGGCACTTTTATTAACCACACTAGCTATCAGAGAATGTTGCTTGACTTTAACAGGAAAAGGTATTTTTTCAATATAAGGTTCTGGCAAAATGTGATCAACAGTATGAACTTCAATACTTCTGCCAATGGCCGAATTGGTTTTTCTTATAAGGTTCATGATATTTATTCAAATCCTTCTTAGGCACATCAAGATAAGAGGCAAAAGCTTTGTAATAATTTGCAACAACTTGAGAATCAAGACAGTAAACAGCACTAACATTACGGAAATCATCAGTCTCCATAAAAGATTTAATGCATTCGTAATCATAATTTATACCTGACTTTCTACCTTTGTCGTTCTCCCATCCTTCAGTATTTTCCTGAATACGGTCAAGAAGGTCCCATTTAACTTCTTCTTCAGTACGTGTAAATGATCCAGAACAAGAGGCATCCAATAAATCCTTATCATGAAGAGAAAGCCTTGCATAAAAATTATTGATAACAATATTACTTGGGAGCTCATGAATGGGACATTTGAGCATTAGTGACTTCAATCTCCCCCACGCTTGGGCAATACTCTCTCCATCATGAGGCCAAAAATTATATATGCGATTTCGATCTTGATGAATCTCACTAGGAGGATAGAATTTAGAATAAAAGAGAGGTACAATTTCCTCCCAGCCAATAGATCGGCCATTCTTCAGCATCTTATACCATTCCGCAGCTCGGCCCTTCAATGATATAGAGAATAACTTCCTCTTGACTTTTTCCATTGAAATACCTGCACACTTGAACAACTCGCATAATTCATGTATAAATAGTAAATGATCACCAGGATGGATGGTTCCATCTCCAACATAGCGGTTATCCATAACACGTTCAACAATTTTCATAGGTATTTTAAATGGATCTAATTCAGCAGGCGGCGGTTCATCTACTACCTTAGCAGTGGCAGTAGTATTCCCAAATAGGGATTCGAATGGAGATCTCTCCATAATAAAATAAAGCAGCAAGCAGAAATAAAAACAGCACTTACAGTAAAGGTTTCCCTTACCAATTCCACTTACCAATAGCACTTCACTCCCCGGCAACGGCGCCAGAAAATAGTCTTGATGACCCACAAGTATAGGGGGTGTATCGTAGTACTTTCGATAAATAAGAGTGTCGAACCCAACGAGGAGCAGAAGGTGTTGACAAGTAGTTTTGATCAAGGAATCACTGTAAATACTAGCAGACAAGTTTTTAGGGGTTTTTGATATTGCAGATAAATAAAATACGTGTAAATAAAAGACAGTAATAATAATTGCAGCAAGTGGCCCAATCCTTTTTAGAGCAAAGGATAAGCCGGTTGGTTTACTTATGATGGCAAAATGTTCTTGAGGACACACGGGAATTTCGTCAAGTGCTTTCGCTTCCTACAGCTGATTAATCTTTATTGTTTTGATAAGTGTTGTGTGGGTGAACCTATGCTAATGCACTGCCCTAACTTGGACTAATACATACTTGTGATTAAACCCCTTGCAAGCATCCGCGTTACAAGGAAGTAATTAAGATAAATCTAACCACAGCCTTAAACTCTGAGATCCTACACTCCCTCATGCACCGGTTTACTAACGGGGTTTAGGTTTCTGTCACTCCGGCAACCCCACAATTAGTAGCCGAATACACAATGCATTCCTCTAGGCCCATAAAGGTGAAGTGTCATGTAGTCGACGTTCACACGACACCACTAGAAGAATAACACCACAACTTAAATATCAAACCATTAAATATTACTCAACATAGTTCCACTACTAACAGCATGACTTCTCCCATGTCCTCAAGAACTGAACGAACTACTCACAAGACATCATATGGATCATGATCAGAGGTGATATAATGATGAATAACAATCTGGACATATACTTCAATTCACCGATAAAACTTAATAGCATCAACCAGTAGTAATCAACACCGGGAAAGTTTCCCCTATGAACTACACAAAGTATAACCCTAGATGTTACAGCGGAACGAGTGGAGCGGTGGAGATGATGGTGACGGCGTGGAGATGATGATGATGATGATCCCGATGAAGTCCGGCGTGATGACGATGACGATGGCGATGATTTCCCCCCTCCGGGAAGGAATTTCCCCGGCAGATTTCTCCCTGCCGGAGAGCTTTTCTCTCTCTGTGGTTTCCGCCTCGTGGAGGCGGCGGAATATTTCCTCGATGGCTCTCCCCGTCTTAGGGTTTCTGGGGATGAAGTACGCGAAGGGGGAGCGCCAGAGGTGGGCCAGGTGGCCACACCATGCCCCGGCGCGGCAGAGGGGGGCCCGCGCCGTGGGGTGGGTGGGCCCCTCGTGGCCCATCTCAGCCTCCCCTTTTGGCTGGCTCCGGCATCTGACAAAATAGGAACATCGTATATTTTCCGTGAATTGTTGATCTTCAGAAATAGGGTGTCTTGACGATGCTTTTTCCAGCTGAATCCTGACTCCGGCAGTTAATTCTCCAATAATCATCAAACATGCAAAACAAGATAAAATAACATAAGTATATCATCCAAATATGAAATATCAATGAATAGCAGTAAATTATGATATAAAATAGTGATGCAAAATGGACGTATCATTCATCCTTGGACTACGGGTCCATAGCAGTAGCTAGATGGTTGTCGCTCCTCCTTGTGCTATCATGTTTAGATCTTGTGAGCTGCCTATCATGATCAAGATCATATTATTGTAATGCTACATGTTGTGTTTGCTGGGATCTGATGAATATTGAATACTATGTCAAGTTGATTATCAATCTATCTTATATGTTATTTATGATTTGCACGCTCTCCGTACTAGTAGATGCTTTGGCCAAGTAGATGCTTTTAACTCCAAGAGAGAGTTTTTATGCTAGATAGTGGGTTTCAGTCTCCAGTAATCTAGGAGAGTGACAACAACTTCTAAGGTTGTGGATGTGCTGTTGCCACTAGGGGTAAAACAGCAATGCTTTGTCTAAGGATAATTGTATTGTTCACATTACGCACTTTACTTAATGCAATAATCTGTTGCTTGCAACTTAATACCAACAGGAACACGGATGTCAACCTGAAGGTGGATTATTAGTCATAGATGTGTTGGATAACGGTCTAGTATCATATTGTAATGCCCAATTGAATATCATAGTAGTCATCTTGTCATATATATGCATTGTTATGCGCTCAATATTTTATCAATTGCCCAGCTATAATTGTTCACCCAGCATGTTAGTTATCTTTTATGAAGAGACACCACTAGTGAACTGTAGACCCCGGTCCATTCTTTTACACTGATAATACAACCAACTGCAATCATTGTTCCTTTTCATTCTCTGCAATTAAACACTATTTTCCACACCATACGTTTAATCGTTTGTTTTCAGCAAGCCGGTGAGATTGACAACCTCACTGTTTCGTTGGGGCAAAATAATTTGATTGTGTTGTGTGCAGGTTCCACGTTAGCGCGCCACTGACAACCTTCAGAAGTGATTTCTTACTCCTACTGGATTGATAACCTTGGTATCTTACTGAGGGAAAACTTGCTGCTGCACTGCTTCATACCTTCCTCTTGGGTTTCCCAACGAACGTGTGCTTTCACGTCATCAGATATTTTTGTACATCTATTTTCTTCTGTGTGAGTATTTCTTGCAACTCACTAACCTGGGTTCCATTTTACATTTTGCTTTTTGACAGGTTTCCAACTTGAATATTGTTTGCAAAGAGTTGAAACTCTGCGCCGTAACGACTTTGAGAAGTTCAACACATGCAGGACTCTAAGTTACCCTACACATGCATTGCTGTTAGTTTATTCCACTACCATTTTTGTTTTATCATTCTTTGTATAGGTTAAATAAATGCAGGATTCTAATTTTCATTTTTCCTTCTCATTTTTCCCGCTACAGGCATGACTGTGGCTTCTATGTCATGTTATATGCCGAAAATTTCAATGGAAAAGTATGGAAAATTTCACTCAGGTAAAGTTACTTATTTCCTAGTTTTTTTCCCTTTTCACAATATAATTTGTAAGTCGAAATGATCTTTTCTGATTGCTTTTCTGGTAGTTAATACTGTTTCATTGCTTTTTTTCTTGTTTATATAGAGTTGCATCCCAGAGTACAGGATGGTCAAGGCTTACGAATGTTCTACTCCACCTTCAACGAAGCCCAAGTTGAGCTTTTCGAGAGAATGAAGAGCGCTAGGGTCTGTCATTGCAACACGGTGCTGTCATTTACAAGAAGAGAAAAATACTGTCAACCTGTCGGGGGCTGCCCCCGGTAGGGCAAAGATGTGGTGTTAAGTGTTGCAAAGAGCTAGCCGGATCAACATATAGCCGGGTCACTTGGGCCGGATCTCTCGTGAGAGTCGGTTAGCACTTGATCAAGCTGAAGAGCGAGAAGATGCCAGAGAGGATCCGGTAGAAGCTTAACCGAATCAGAGGAAGAAACCGTTAAGTTAGCCGGGTTGGTCAGGAAGGACCCGGATAAGTAATCCGGATATTGCACAAGGGCCAAGTAATGTCAGAAAGGTTCACGGGTCTTGCAGGTCTCCTGCCAGAGGCTGAAAACAGCCGGTCAAGTCGCAGGTTTTCCGGGTCGCAAGGCCCTAGGCGCTGACTTGGCCAATTCGGGAAAGAGGATATGACCCAGACCCGGGGGCTACGCTGCCATTGCCCAAAGTGGCAAGATAGGCCTGCTAAGGACTTGACGGCCAGGTCAGGTCACGGGATTCCTGGAGCGCAGCGACCTAGGAGCTGACTCGGCCAATTCGGGAAAGAGGATGTGACCTAGACCCGATGGGCTACACTGCCATTGCCCGAATTGGCAAGATAGGCCTGACAGTCCGGCCGTTGGATTGACAGGGGGCAGAGGCTTGTCCTGTTCCTCTTGTCCATGCCATTATCACTTCCAGCCAGGGGGCAAAATGGTAATTCGGTTAGTGTATAAGTAAGCTACTACCTCCTCCAGTGCGAGGGACGGACGACGGGCAGAGACACGACGAAGAGAGGCATATCTTCCCCAAGCTCCATCTTCTTCTTCAGAGCTTCACCATTGTTCTTCATACAGCTCAAGGAGCACTCTGTACTTGTAACACTTGAGATATAAAGAGAGTAGCTAGTGCTGCAGTAGGGGTGTTACCTCCACAAGAGGGCCCCGAAGCAGGGTACATCGTGGTGTTCTTTGCTTCTTCTTGGTTCTGCTTGTTCTTGTTTGTTCTTGCGAGTTCTTGGTTGTTCTCCATGCGTGCTTCGTGAGCGCGCAAACCCTCCCCGGATCCCCCAACGTCCTAGCGAGCCCACAACTTAAGCCATCCTATGGCATCTGCCGTGACACCACCACGACAGTTGGCGCCCACCGTGGGGCAGCAGTGGCGTTGGCTGGGGTTTCCTTCCGGACGGGCACCGTCGCTGGCTCCGGCGAGCGGGTCCTCTCTGGGCTCGTTTGCAAGATCGGCGAGTTCAACTTCATCAGCGACAACGCGGGGTGCTTCGCCAACAAGCCCTTCCCCGCTGACGGCTTCCTCATGACGCTCGGCAGCTTCGTCACCTACGTCGCCACCGAGCCTGTCCGCGAGTACCCGGCGCAGGTGCTCGTGGCTGAGGATCCTCCCTCTTTCCGCGCAGCTCTCGGACGGCGTAGCGCTCGCCCCGGGAGTAGCGTGGAGGTGATGATGACCGGGCCAAGTGCAGCGCTGGCAAAGGAGATGCCAGCAAAGCATGCCCGAGGAGCTGGCCACGCCAGTTGATCCGGTTGGCAAGCCGACTCGGACAGCTAAGTTCCCAAAGGAGAGACCAGATCCGGTTGGCCCGCTTGGCATGTCAAGTAGGGAGGCTCCCTTAGAGGATGTCCTGGAGAAGTATCTCGGCCAGTGGCACCTGGGGCAATGTAGAGCTCACTGTAGCTCAGCTAGAGGCAGAGCGCCTGAGGTTGCAAAAAGAAGCCCGGTTAGTGGTGGAGTCTAGGCAAGCCTTTGATAGAGATATGAGAGAGTACAATGCTGCCAATGGTATCACGAGGCTTTACTCCTGTAGTGCATCGCTCACGCAAGAAAGCCGAGTTGCGTAACCGGGGTAAGGACCTCAATGACGAGTTAGCTAGAGCTGCAGGATCGAGCTCCAGTAAGGCTACTAGTCATAGATCTGGCACAGGCAAGCCGGTGTATAGCTCCCCGGCTAAGAATCTTAGGGCTGCAGCGGCAGCGCGAGCCGAGTTGAGCACACTAACCGGGGACGCTTGGCGGAAGCAGGCAGAGAGAGTCAATGAGCTAGTAGATGTGTGTAACCGGCAGAATGAGGCTTACCGGAAAGCTAATCCGGATGCAGGTGTTTCTCGGTAGTAGTGTCGGTTAAGGCTGTTAGCCAGAGATCCAAGGGGCAGGCGTCATCCCCGCACGTCGGAGTTGACCGGGCCCAGAGCGTGAACTCGGGTAAGAGCAAGCAGCTGCAGACCTATGATGCTGAGTATGCCGGCAAGCAGCTAGCCGCTCAAGGAAGAGGTGGCCAAAGTAGAAACAGTGGTGGACGAGGTTACCCGGGAGCTGGAAGGGGCAATTCGGCTGGCCGAGGTCAACCACCTCGTCCTCCGGGCAGCAAGTGATTGTGCGAGCACAACAGCAAGGTGGTGGCCAGGCGGGTTACCGCTATGATGACGGAAATTCGGCTATGGCGCGAGCCGGATACCAGACGTATGATAATGCACTTGCATCAAGACTGGGACCTCGGGCATTGATCCGAATGATCAGCGTCTCAAGTTGGATAGAATTTACCAGTCCGAGAAGCTAGAAGAGCAAGGCCCACCGGGTCCTCCATGTTTTGGACCTCGGATCATGAACGAGCCGAGTGTGCCGTTATTTCAGCTTGGCCGAAGCACAAAGCCATATAATGGCAACACAAAGCCACAAGATTGGCTGATAGACTATGTATCGTCAGTGCACATTGCGGGGGGCAATCGCCGATGGGCGGTCCGGTATCTCCCGCACATGTTGGAAGGGCCAGCCCGGATTTGGCTGAACAACTTACCGCCGGGTAGTATCAACTCTTGGATGGACTTGGAGGAGGCATTTTACAGTAATTTCTCCAGCACCTACAAGAGGCCTAACCGACCTCAGCTCCTGGCTGCGTGCAAGCAGGAAGAACGGGAAACAGACCGAGAATTCTTAACTCGGTGGAGCAACATTCGCAACTCTTGCGAAGGTGTCGTGGAGGAGCAGGCGATTTCTTGGTTTGCGCAGGGTTGCCGACATGGCACCCCGCTCTGGCAGAAGCTCCAGAGGGATATGCCCAAGACACTGGCGGAAACGATCCGGATAGCAGATACGTATGCTAGGTGATCCGACACAGCCCGCATTGGATGCAGTGGGAACAAGCAGGAGGCAACCGGTTAATAACCGAGTAGGACCATTGAGGCCCAATGACCGACATGAATTCGGTTACAAAAGAAGAGATCCGGATTATAGATACGGTTCAGATCAGGTGGCTGCAGTGAATATGGACCATCCTGGAGCAGGAGATGGTCAGAGACAAAAGACTGAGGGTCCAGCTTGGAGGCCGAATCAAGGTGCCTGGCCAAAGAAGTGTGGGATGGATCGAGTCCTCCTCTAACCTTTGAGGCAAGATTGGACGGGCCTTGCTGTTATCACACAACAGACCCACGCAAGCCGGCCAATCATTCAACTCGGAATTGTAGCTGGCATCATCGCATTCAGGCGGAGGGTCAGAGAGGACCACCTCAGAGAGGTGCTCCTAGACCGAATTTCAGGCCGAATATGCCTTTAACCGGAGCCAATACTCCCGGTGAACGCAGGAGCTCCAGACCGGCAGCCACAAAGCCGGTTAACCTGGTAAACATGGGAGGCAATGACAATGGTGCTGGTCCAGTCGGCAAGGTGGATACCCCGGTAATGAGTACAAGGAGGCTCATCAAAGTTATGTGGTTTTTGTGACCGAGCCAACTGACAAGAAAAGTCAGCTGCGAAGGGCGAAGGAGGTGAATGCAGTCATACCAGCAGTCCCAAAATACCTGAATTGGTCCGAGCAGGAGATCACTTGGAGCAGGGCTGATAACCCCAGAATTATGCCAAGTCCAGGAAACTATGCACTAGTGGTGGATCCGACTTTGGTAGGACCCAAGCTTAACGTGAGGTTTAGCCGAGTCTTGATTGACAATGGCAGTGCCATAAACATCATGTATCGGGACACAATGGTCAAGTTGGGTATTTCGCCGAATCAGTTGCAGCAGAGCAGTTGTACCTTCCATGGTATAGTACCCGGGGTGTCTTGTTCCCCAATGGGTAAGATCTGGGTAGATGTGCTGTTTGGTACCAAGGACAATCACCGGCTTGAAAGTCTCGAGTTCGAGGTGGTAGATTTGGAGAGCCCATACCATGCTCTACTTGGCCGGCCTGCGTTAGCCAAGTTCATGATATCCACCCATGTGGCCTACCTCAAGATAAAGATGCCAGGCCCGAATGGTATTATCACTGTTGCGGGAGATTACAAAAGCCATACAGTGTGCCACATCGGTTCCACCTTAGCCGAATCATTGGTGATCCAAGCTGAGAAGAGCAAGATGCATGAGGTGGTGGCAATGGCGAAGTCAGCTCAGCTCGGTGTGTGCTGGCTATGACCAATCCGGATGGAGGTGCAACATTTGAGATGCCCAAGGAGACAAAGAAGATCCCATTGACCCGGAGAACCCGGAGCGCATGGCCATCATTGGTGCCGGGCTGGATGAGAAATAGGAAAGCGCGCTCTGTCACTTCCTCCGTGAGAATCGGGATATCTTTGCATGGTCGGCTAAGGACCTGCCTGGTGTTCCGAGGGAGTTGGCAGAGCACTCTTTATTTGTCAGGCCGGATGTAAAACCGGTGAGGCAACCGACTCGGCGTCTCTCAGATGATCGAAGAAAAGTGGTGCTGGATGAGCTGGCTAAGTTGCTTGCAGCCGGATTCATTATGGAGGTGTTGCATCCAGACTGGATATCCAATCCGGTTCTGGTAGAGAAGAAGAAGGACGAACCAGCGGTGGTCAAGGTGTGGCGCATGTGCATCGATTTCACCAACCTAAACAAGGCGTGCCCGAAGGATCCATTTCCTTTACCTCGGATTGATCAAGTGATCGATTCTACTGCTGGGTGTGAGTTGTTGTCTTTTATTGATGCGTACTCTGGTTTTCACCAGATACCACTGAACCCTAAAGATCAAATAAAGACTGCTTTTATTACCCCGTACGGGGCGTATTGCTATCGTGTCATGTGTTTCGGTTTGAGAAATGCCGGTGCAACTTATCAGAGATGTATGCAGAAATGCTTACACTCCCAAATGGGCAAGAATGTGCAGGTGTATGTCGATGATATCGTCATCAAAACTAAAGAAAAACACACTCTCCTCGAGGATCTCGAGGAAACATTTGTGAACTTGAGAAAATATCGGTTGAAATTGAATCCGGATAAATGCACCTTTGGTGTCCCGGCTGGAAAGTTGCTCGGTTTCCTTGTATCGAGCCGAGGTATTGAGGTGAATCCGGCTAAATCCGAGCCATAGAAAGAATGAAATTGCCTAATGTCTAAAAGATGTACAAAAATTCACAGGGTGTTTAGCCTCGTTGAGTCGGTTTGTGAGTCGGCTAGGAGAAAAAGCCTTGCCCTTGTATCAGTTGATGAAAAAGAGCACCGGGTTCACGTGGACCCCGCAGGCAGATTCGGCTTTCAACGAATTAAAAAAGATGTTGTCCACTGCACCAATTCTGGCGTCACCTTTGCCGAATGAGCCAATGCTACTTTACATTGCGGCCACTAACCGGGTCGTAAGTGTGGTCATAGTGGTAGAGCGAGAAGAGGAGGGTAAATCCGTGCAGAGACCGGTGTACTATTTAAGTGAGGTGATCTCAACCTCAAAGCAAAATTATCCTCACTACCAGAAGATGACATACGGTGTATACCTGGCGGCCAAAAAGTTGAAACATTATTTCCAAGAACACCCGATTACCGTGGTATGTGAAGCTCCAATCGCGGAATCATTGGGTGCAAAGATGCGACTGGCCGGGTTGCCAAGTGGGCAATAGAAGTATCTCCTTACACCCCGCATTATGAGAGAAGGGATGCTATCAAGTCTCAGGCTTTACCAGATTTCCTTTGTGACTGGGCCGAGATGCAGTATGAGCCACCCAAGCCGGATTACAATTACTGGAAGTTGCACTTTGATGGCTCCAAAACCAAAATCGGATTAGGTGCTGGGGTGGTACTCACGTCACCGAAGCAAGATCAATTGCGATATGTGTTGCAGATTCATTTCTCAGCATCAAACAATGTGGCCGAATATGAGGCACTGATCCATGGGCTTAATGTGGCTAGGGACATCGGCATCCGCCGAATAGAATGTTTTGGTGATTCGGATTTAGTTGTGCAGCAATCTTCTGGAAATTGGGATGCTCTTGATGCCAATGGCACTGTATCGGTTTCATGTCCAGAAAATTTCAGGATTTTTTGAAGGCTGCGAGTACAAGCACATACCTCGGTTGGAGAACGAAGCTGCTGATGTCCTGTCAAAACTCGGGTCGTCTAGGGATGCAATTCCACCCGGGATATCCTTGAATCACCTAAGGGTCCCTTCAATCAAACCTTCGCCTGATTCCGAGTCAATTTTTATCCCAAAGCAAGAATCTGAGGCTGTCCCTATGAATGTTGATGTCGAGTACATTGGGGAAGACCCGGGGACTGCATGGCGAGACCCGGGGACTGCTAACCGGATCTTAGGAAAGAGGAGCAGAGAAGAAGGTGGTGATAACCGAATCTTAGGGAATGGGCAGAAGCTGATAGAAGAAATAATGGCGGCCGAACCAGTGGAAGTAGATGAGCACTTATTCCCTTTGCATCCAGTACCGGAATGGGCTGAAGAAATCATGAAGTTCATGTCGGAGGGGAGTTTGCCAAATGATGAAACCGAAGCTAGGCGAGTGCAGAGGAGGTCCAAGGCTTACACCATCATCAACAAGGAGTTATACAAGAGGAGTGCAACCGAGGTGCTACAGCGTTGTGTGGAGCCAGCCGAGGGCAAGGAGATGCTCCTGAGATACATCAGGAGAATGTGGACATCATTGCAGTACAAGAGCCCTGGTGGCTAAGTATTCCGGCATGGATTTTACTGGCCCACTGCTCACGCGGATGCAGAGGACATAGTCCGAAAATGTGAAGGATGCCAAAGGTTTGCCAAGCAGACACACTTACCCGCATCGGCGCTCAAAACAATTCCTATCACTTGGCCGTTTGCTGTGTGGTGTTTAGATATGGTGGGAGATTTCAAGCCGGCTAGGGGTAACATGACACATATGCTGGTGATGGTGGATAATTCACCAAGTGGATAGAGGTGAAACCAATCCGGAAGTAGATGGTCGTTCGGCTGTAACTTTCTGAAAGAAATTATTTTGAGATACGGATACCCTCATAGCATCATCTCGGATAACGGCACAAACTTTGCTGTCGGAGAGTTTGCTCGGTTTTGCATGATAAGGGAATCCGGCTAGATATAGCCTCGGTGGCACATCCGGAGTCTAATGGGCAAGTGGAAAGATCAAATGCCCTGGTGTTGGCCGGCATCAAGGCTCGTCTCATTGAACCATTGCTGAAAACTCCGGGATGCTGGATAGACGAGATACCATCAGTACTGTGGGGTCTAAGGACCACGCCGAATCGGTCAACTGGCTATACGCCATTTTTTCTGGTTTATGGGGCAGAAGCTGTGCTACCCACTGACATAGAACATGATGCACCAAGGGTGGCAATGTATACTGAAACCGAGGCAAAAGAGGCCGGGAAGATGCAGTGGATCTGCTAGAGGAAGCAAGAGAATTGGCTCTATCTCGGACAGCAATATACCAGCAGAATCTCCGACGATATCATAGTCGAAAGATCAGCCCTCGAGTGTTTCATGAGGGTGATCTTGTGCTAAGGCTGGTGCAGCGCAGCAAAGGCCGACACAAGTTGTCACCTCCATGGGAGGGACCTTTCATTGTGAGCAGGGCTATGCACAATGACTCGTACTACCTTGTAGATGCACAGGAACCAAGGAGGATGGCCTGGATAGACCCGGACAAGAAACTAAGAGACCTGGAATGTAGCTCTGCTTCGACCCTTTTACTCCTAAGGGGCGCAATGTATGTATTTCAGTTTATCATAAATGAAATTGCAGCAATCCGAGTCTGGACTCGGGGACTGCTTCGTACTCATGCATGTGTTTTTTACTGTTTTGTCCATACCGTTCGTGTGCCGAATTGCTTTGAACCTCGTCCCAAAATTCAAGTAATGTATGTTGTGTTGTTGATCTCGTGACTCGACTGACAAACACCAAAATGGTAGTCAAGAGCAGAGATGAGGAATATGGGAAACATGAAAATGGACTCGGGGACTCGGTCCAAAACCGATTCGGCACATGTCGTTTACTAACCCCTGTTATTTATTTTTCGTTTATGTTGAATGATTCTAAACCACAACTCGCATGTTTCAAGTATTGTATGCTATGATTCCTATCTTGTGACTCGACTGTCAAACACCTAAAAGGTAGACAAGAGCAGAGATTCGGCAAAAATAGTAAACAAGAAAACAGACTCGGGGACTCGGTTTAAAATGATCCAACATAAACCTCGTCCGGATCATGTTAAGCAAATTTAAAGTAGTCTCGAAAGAACTTAAAATAGTCTATTACATCTGCTCCCGGCATACCGGGGATTTAACGTTTTTTCACTAAGTTACTTCAGGAAGCAGCAGACTCGGTTGTAGCAGGTTCGGTGGCAGGAGCTTTGGTTGAAGGAACCTCGGGCGCGCGAGCCTCGGTTACAGGAGCTTCGGTTGGAGTAGATTCGGTTGCAGGGGGCTCGGTTGCAAGGATGGGCTCAGATGGAGGAACTTCAGGGGTAACCTTGCGTGGAGAGCTTGAAGGCTGGGCAGATTCGGAGGTATCCGGATCAGCTGAAGCTTGTTTAGTAATCTCTGCCGAATCAGTTGCTGGTATCTCCGAAGTCTGGGCCGGAGTTGCTTCGGTATTCTTAGCCGAGTCAGAAGCTGGGATCTTGATAGGAGCGTGTTCGGCAGAGTTAGCCGAATCATCAGACTCGCCCTCAGAATCGGCGTATTCTTCAGCGGAGGCGTCGTCCGATTCCTCTTCAGTTTCTTCTCCATCCGAGTAGACCGGAGCCTCCAGATCAAGATGCTTGGTGCGTGCAAATTCGGCCATGAAGTTGGCGGCTTCTTCACGGATCTTGATCCGGGTAGGGTCTGTAGCCCACGGAGAACCCTCGCGAAATGAGCGCACTTTGGCAAGATCAATTAGCTCATACCAGGACATGATGAATAGCAAAGCTGCGTCAGCACCAGCGCGGGCGGACGAAGACCTCCACTGCTGTAACCGGGTCATTGCTTGATCCAGGTCTCGGATCAGCTCCTCCACAGGCACAACTTGCCGCGCTTCAGGAAACAAGATTCGGTGAGCCTTGAGACTTGCATTGAGCAGACCAATATGGGAATCCTTCAAAGGAGCAATCCGAGCCTTAAGTGCTGTAATATGATCTTCGATGTCCCATGTCTCTGGTAGGGGAGCCTCGGTTAATTTAGCTCTCTCAGCTCGGGCGTTTCTCACAGCCTTGGCGGCTTGAAGCCGGATGCTGGTAAACTCTCCTACAAACAAATAAGCTAATACTGAGTTCAGCGAGAAGGAACACAAGCATATGTATTGGTTAAGAGCAGAAAGAAAGAGGAGATTCGGTGAACTTACGATCCATGTCATCATTAAGGCTAGCAAGTGCAGCAAGCCATTTCGCACTGGCCGCTTTGTGAGCACTCAGTTCTTCTTTAGCCGCTTTGACTTCGGCTTCAGATTCGGCAATGTTCGTTTGAATTTGCTTGTCCAGTTTGGCCCGCTCCGCAAGTCCGGCTTTGAAAGTATCCCGCTCCTTCTGGATTGTGTCTTTTTCACGCTTCAGCGTATCCCGCTCTCCTTTAACCTTGTTCTTCACTTTTTCAACTCGGTCAAGCTCTCGCTGGAGCCGAGTCACTCTGATTTTTCCTCGGATAAAGCGCGCTTGTGCTCTTCTTCTTTCTTGTCCATTTCAAGACAGAGCCCATCGAAGGAAGTTTGGAGCTTCTGATGCTGATGGGCGAGCTGCTTAAAGAGCTTGCCGCGAGCGGTCATGGTTTCCTGAAAGAAAACAGGCAAATGGCGTCAAAAGAATCTCGGGGACTGGCCCACAAAGAGCTTCTCTGTGAAAAGTTAAATGGCAATTTCCACTTTCGAATGTTGTGATATGCTTTTGCCAGGAGTTCTGCCTTACCAGAGTTTATCACCTGTGTGTTATCTACTTATGACAAGCCTAAATTCCAATTCAGTCACGAATTATTTTTACAGCTTGAAGTTCTACTTTCTTATGTGTTCTCTTTTTGGTTCGATAATGTCCAATATGACAAATGGTTCTAGGAGAACAATATAACTTTTTTCTTAAGCCACCTATACATGTTTCTTTTATCCAATAGATTCAGCTCAGATCCTTTTTTGCTCGAGATATGCCTCGTTCAAGCTTTTCTGTATTTTAGCATGTATAGTTGAGGATTTTCCTAATTAATAGATAGATCTCAAACTACCATAGAAACATATGGCCAATAACACAACAAATCATGCAACATAATCACAATGCAATAAATCGTTTTGACATGGTTTATGTTAAAAAAAAAACTTTTCTTGTTAAAAAATTGTTCAAATTTTAGTTTAAGGACTTTCCTACCCCTGACTTTTTTTTAAAAAAGAGTTCAAATCTTTTTCACTTTCTATTTTCGTTCATTTTCGGAATCCGTTCAAACATTTGTTTCTGCTCGAAAATAATTTTGTTCTCTTTTTAAAATCGTTCAATTTTTTTTTGTTCCGCCTTACCTTTTTTCAAAAACCGTTCAAATCTATTTCCGTTTTCACATATTTCTATTTTCGTTCATTTCGGAATTCGTTCAAACATAGTTTATGTTCAAAACAAAATTGTTCTCTTTTCCAAATTTGTTCAATGTTTTATTTTTCTGTTCTGCCTTACCTTTTTTAAAAACTATTCAAATCTATTTCGTTTCTCACTTTCTATTTCCGTTCACTTTTAAAAATATTTCAACTTTTAGTTTCTGTTCTGCCTACCCCCTACCTTTTTTTTCAAAAAACGTTCAAATCTATTTTCCATTTTCAAACTTTCTGTTTTTCTCATTTTGGAATTTGTTCAAACATTTCTTCCGTACAAAAATAATTCCGTTCTCTTTTTAATATTGTTCAACTTTTTTATTTTTTAAAAACCGTTCAAATCTATTTTCGTTTCTCACTTTCTATTTTCGTTCATTTCATATTTCGTTCAAACATTATTTCCGTTCAGAAATAATTCCGTTCTCTTTTAAATATCGTTCAGCTTTAAGTTTTTGTTTTGCCTACTCCGTTCAAAACATACTTTCCGTTCAAATCTATTTCCGTTTTACACTTTCTATTTTTGTATATTTGGAATTTGTTCGAACATTATTTCCGTTCAGAAATAATTCCATTCACGTTTTAAAATCGTTCATCTTTTATTTTTTGTACTGCCTACTGAAAGGACAAGGATGTCGCCTAGAGGGGGGGGGGGTGAATAGGCGATTAAAACTTTTCCGGTTTAGGCTTGATAATTGCGGAATAAAACTAGGTATTTAAATTAACAAGCCAACAACCTAAATAAACTAGGTTCACCTATGTGCACCAACAACTTATGCTAAGCAAGACAAGCAACAAGGTGATAGCAATATAGAATACTTCAAGCACGAAGGCTATCACAATGTAAAGTGCATAAGTAAAGAGCTTGGGTGTAGAAATAACCGAGGCACGCAGAGACGAGGATGTATTCCCGAGTTCCTCCTTTTAGGGGAGTACGTCTCATTGGAGAGGTGTGAACCAACACAATGGTTCAACAACCACAAAGGTTTCACCTTCTTCTCCGATGAACCGCACCACAAAGGTTTGGTTCACCTTCCACTATCGGAATCCTTCGAGGCGGAAATCCGGAGCCTTTCAACAACGATCCGGGACACAACCCACAACGGGATTGGGGGCTCCCGAACAGCTACAAGTGACCACACAAGGGTCCCAACCACCACACGGGCGTATAGGGTCCAAAGACCCAAGAGTAACAAGTTCACAAGCTTTCAACTTCCACGAATCCTCGTGGAGAGCACAAACCGATGCAACGAAGCAATGGCAAGAGCACAAGTGCTCAAATCCTTCACTCTCAAATCCCACAAAAAGTAACTAATGCTTATGGGGGGAGAAGAGAGGAAAAACAAGGAAGAACACCAAATCCCTCCAAGATCTAGATGCAAAAGCTTCCCCTCACTTAGAGGAAAGATTGATTGGTAGAATAGTGGATCTAGATCTCCTCTCACTTTTCCCTCTAATTGGAGGCAATAATCATGGAGGAATAGAGAGATAGCAAGCTTGTGGAGGTCAACAATGGAGGTCAAAACTTGCTCTTAAGGTTGGGGAACCATTGGGGAAGAAGACTCCTTAAATAGGTCACCGAAAGATCCAACCGTTGGGTGCAAATTCGCGCCGGGGCGGTACTACCGCTGCAAACGGCGGTACTACCGCCCCCCGGGGAACCAAGGAAGTCAAACAAGCTGAAAACAGGCCCCAGACAGCGGTACTACCTCCCCGGACAGCGGTACTACCGCCCGAGCGGTACTACCGCTCCTAGTACCGCCAAAACGGCTTTCGGATGCGATGAGCGGTACTGCGGGCGGTACTAGGGGCGGTACTACCGCCGGGAAAAAGACTGCACGCCACGCGGTACGAAAACTTCAATAACTTTTGCATCCGGACTCCGATTTTGATGATCTTGGGCTCGTTGGAATCAGAACGAAGAGCTTTACAAGATCATGCAGAGAAATATCATAGTACAACATGTGAGGATAAAACCAAATGGGAAAGGTTAGACCTCTCGATAAAAGAACAACCGGTAAAACCTCCAATATCAAAACATCACAAGATATTCAAATGAAATCCGTTCTTGATGAACTAGAGCTTGGTATGGAAATGAACACAAGCTCTAAATTCTCACATGGATAAAAACCAAATAAGAATCAAGAAAGATGATATGCCAAGTATGCAAAGGTTTGAGCTCTCCACAAAGATGCGATCAAGTTACTCACTTGAGAGCCCCTCTTGATAGTACGCTGTCTATCCTATAACCCGGTCTCCCACTAACACCACGAGACCGGTAAAAATAGAAACCCTATCAAGATCATACCTTTGCCTTTAGCATTCCACTTGAGCTAGATGATGACGATCTTGACTCCCTCAAGTTGGGACACCTTTCTTGATTGTGCTTGCTAGCACATGCTTGATGAAGACTTCTCCAAATGCTCCCCTATACTCCATTATGGGAGAGCCTCGCCAAGCCCCGTCTTCATGTATCCACTTGCGCTTCATATTCTTCTCTTGATATAGATGATGGCTTGGAGATAAATATTAAGTCTTTTCCAAGTCATGCTTGCAATAAGCTCAACTCTTCACATGACCATTCTTCATATAAACCCTTGGATGGAACCTTGGTCATCATGTAATCTTCTAGAGTCCAACACATCAACTCCAATCTTTTCCTATGGACAAGATCTACAAGTATATCTCAATGCAAACATTAGTCCATAAGGATTGTTATTAATTACCAAAACCATGCATGGGGCAACACATGCACTTTCACCTACCCCTACATTTTTTTTGAAGAACCCGTTCAAATCTATTTCCGTTTTCACACATTTCTATTTTCGTTCATTTCAGAATTCGTTCAAAACATACTTTCCGTTCAAATCTATTTCCGTTTCACACTTTCTATTTTTGTTCATTTCAAATTTCGTTCAAACATTGTTTTCGTTCGAAAATAATTCCGTTCTCTTTTTTAAAATCGTTCAGCTTTAAGTTTCTGTTTTGCCTACTCCGTACCTTTTTTAAAAAGCGTTCAAATCTATTTTTCACACATTTCTATTTTCGTTCATTTCGGAATTCGTTCAAAACATACTTTCCGTTCAAATCTATTTCCATCTCACACTTTCTATTTTTGTTCATTTTGGAATTCGTTCAAACATTGTTTTTGTTCGAAAATAATTCCGTTCTCTTTTTAAAATCGTTCAGCTTTAAGTTTTTGTTTTTGCCTACTCCGTACCTTTTTTAAAAGCGTTCAAATCTATTTCCGTTTCACACTTTCTGTTTTTGGTTCATTTTGGAATTCGTGCAAACATTACTTCCGTACTTAATTCCGTTCTCTTTTTAATATCATTCAACTTTTTTAGTTTTTTTAAAAGCGTTCAAATCTATTTTCATTTCTCACTTTCTATTTTCGTTCATTTCATATTTCGTTCAAACATTGTTTCCGTTCAGAAATAATTCCGTTCTCTTTTAAAAATCGTTCAGCTTTAAGTTTCTGTTTTCGCCTACTCCATACATTTTTTTTAAAAGCGTTCAAATCTATGTCCATTTCACACTTTCTGTTTTTGGTTCATTTCGGAATTCATTCAAACATTACTTCCGTTCAAAAATAATTTCGTTCTCTTTTAAAAATCGTCCAGCTTTAAGTTTCTGTTTTTGCCTACTCCGTTCAAAACATACTTTCCGTTCAAATCTATTTCCGTTTCACACTTTCTATATTTGTTCATTTCGGAATTCGTTCAAATATTACTTCCGTACAAAAATAATTATGTTCCCTTTTTAAAATCGTTCAAATTTTTTAGTTGTTGTTCTACTTTCTCTTTTTTTAAACCGTTTAAATCTATTTTCATTTCTCACTTTCTATTTTCGTTCATTTGAAGTTTAGTTCAAAAATTGTTTTGGTTCCAGAAATAATTTTGTTCTCTTTTAAAATTCGTTCAGCTGTAAGTTTCTGTTTTTGCTTTCCCCATACCTTTTTTTAAAAGTGTTCAAATCTATTTCCGTTTCACACTTTCTATTTTTGTATATTTCGGAATTTGTTCAAACATTATTTCCGTTCAGAAATAATTCCGTTCACTTTTTAAAATCGTTCAACTTTTAGGTTTTGTACTGCCTACCCCTACCTTTTTTTTTTTGAAAAAACCATTCACATCTATTTGCGTTTTCACACATTTCTATTTTCGTTCATTTCGGAATACGTTCAAAACATACTTTCCGTTCAAATCTATTTCCATTTCACACTTTTTATTTTTGTTCATTTTGGAATTCATTCAAACATTGTTTCCATTCATAAATAATTCCGTTCTCTTTTAAAAATCGTTCAGCTTTTAAGTTTATATTTTTGCCTACTCCGTTCAACACATTATTTCCGTTCAAATCTATTTCCATTTCACACTTTCTATATTTGTTCATTTCGGAATTTGTTCAAGCATTACTTCCGTACAAAAATAATTCCGTTCTCTTTTTAAAATGGTTCAACTTTTATAGTTTTTGTTCTACTTTCTCTTTTTTTAAACCGTTCAAATCTATTTTCGTTTCTCACTTTCTATTTTTGTTCATTTCGGAATTCGTTCAAACATTACTTTCGTACAAAAATAATCCCCTTCTCTTTTTAATATCGTTCAACTTTTATAGTTTTTGTTCCACTTTCTCTTTTTTTTAAACCGTTCAAATCTATTTTTGTTTCTCACTTTGTATTTTTGTTCATTTCGGAATTTGTTCAAACATTACTTCCATAAAAAAATTCCGTTCTATTTTTAATATCGTTCAACTTTTTTAGTTTTTGTTCTACTTTCTCTCTTTTTTTAACTGTTCAAAGTGTACTACACCTTTTTTCAAGTTTTCCAACTACAGCTTTATTTTTCCATGAGCGAAATTAAGTATTTTATACTTCAGCTTGAAGTATATATTGGAGTATGATAAGCAAACTTGTTTGAAATAGTTAGTACAAATACCTAAAAACATTTTACATAGAAAATGCATATCTAACACACTTTTACAAGTTTCTTCAATTTTTTCCCATGCGAATTTCATGTTTCTCTGAAATAACCATATTTCCCTTCCAAACTGGTTCCACTGATTTAAATTTTGAACAAAAATGTTTAGCGGTGTCTTAATCCAGGCACGGAAAAAGTCGTCGCCACAAAAAAGTCGTCGCCACGTCATAAGAGAAAAAACAAACACGAAAAAGTCCTCGCTTGCGTGCTCCCAGTTGTCTCTATCACGGCAGAAAACCACTCGCGATGCCTCTCTCCGGCGTGCGGCGCAGCAGGCTTGCTCCAGATCCTCCTCCGGCGCGTCCTCCTCCTCCGGATCCATATCCGTCGCGTCGACGGAAGCTGGTTCCCGGTTCCGCCGGGGAGCTAGCTGCCAGTATAGGTGAGCCGCCAGTCCGCCGCCATCATCCACTATCTCAATCTCACCGAATTTATCTTTACAATGGAAACCGTCTGGAGTAACTCAGATCCGGCGAGAATATTTTTGCGTTCAAAAAACAAATCTAGATCCAATGTCACAAATCTGGATACCGTGCTCCTTACCCTCCATAGGCGTGTTAGGGTTTGGGTAAGGTAGAGTGTAGTTACGTGTACTGAATGCCGCGATGGAATAGGCGGAGGGGAGGGCTTGGATTATGTACCCAAAGTTGGGCTGCCATTGGTAAAATACCCAATAGGGACTTCAAAGTAAAAAAAAAGAGATATTTCTATTACATACTGGTAAAAGAATTTGTGGGTCACATGATGGATCCAAAGTAGCACGATCAATCTGATTGCTAATCTTATGCATAGGTGCGTGAACCTTCCGCCGCCGCCGGGAGCAGCAGATCAACCACCACCGCACCACGCCTCCATCGTTAGCGGCACCTTTGCAGCTGCCCGCTGCCGTCTGACCCTCGTCGAAGCCGCCCGCTTGACCGACGCTGTCGCCGCCGCCGTGCGGCGTGTACCTTGTACCGATCTATCCAGTTAAGTCTAGTCTTCTAATATAAGCTGTACTTTGTTCAATCTATCAAGTCTACGGCTTAGATTTCTATGCTTGGACGGTGGTACCAATTCATTTATGTGCACCCTCTGGCTAGTCTCTCGTGCATGGATGAACAAGCAGCTGTGTGCATTGAGGCAAGAGGATGAAGTGTTGATGAACTCATTAGTAAATTTACTGATGTAAAACGTATCTGCATCTAGTGGTTGGACTGCATGGATACTGCCATCGGACTTAATTTGCATGTCAAAACCTGTATGCATCTGTGTTGATGAACGCAATATCCAATCGCTGAATTTTTTTAACATGTCCAATCGCTGAATTGACCCAGCTAACACAACTCAGCTCTAATCGATCAAGGGCTCATACAATTGCCTTTAGGTCCTTATTAGGTATTTGTTTTGTTTTCAAATCCGTATAAGGTATTTTACCAATGGCAGCCCAACTTTGGGTACATAAGGCCAGTCAACTTCTGGGTAAAAAACCAATTTTCCCTTTTGCCTCGGATCATGGCTTCACTCTTTTCCTCCGTAATCCAGTTTGCTTAATTTTGGTTGACTTCTTTGTTCGTAGGTGATGACTTTCTGAATAATAAGGGGGTGATCTCGGTGCTGTTAGAGACGCCATCTGGCTTCGCAATTTTCTATTTTTGTGGGCTCTTTCTCTACGCACCAGATGCAGTACAAGTAATGTCCTATTCCTTTCTTTGGTTAATAATGTGCTTTCTTCCTCTTGTCATTAATCTACAGCTCATCCTTGTATTCAGAGTCTGTGGGTACACTTCTCTACATATAGTAGAGCAAGAAAGGTGAGTAGTCTCCCTTTTTCTTTTTCCTTCCCTCTCGTTATTACAGCCTGTTCCATTCTTCATGTGCTTATTGCCAAATTGATCCAAGTTGCTATGGGTGAGCCTCTCATCACGCCCATAGCTTTGTTGAATTGACCCGTTCATCGTGCCCGCTTGCATGTGTTTTCTATGAGCAGATTTTTATCGGTAGCGTGAAAAAATAAATGTAAATTATGATAATAGATTGTTGGCCAAAAAAATTTATGTGATTTTTATTGATGGTGTCAACACATGAATAAAAATATAGTGACGATGATCGTTAGTGAATGAAAAATAGGAGGGACGAATGGTGCAGTGAGAGTGAAACGCATAACGCCAACGAGATCTGAATTAACCCCACCCCACATCTTAGAATACCATTAGTTATTTCATGTGTGTAAAGTTACAATTATGCACATTTTCGGTTTCACCTAGATTTTGATTCCATAGCATTTGAATTTTCTTAGGTTTAAACCCTTTACTCTCACAAGTTTCGCCATATTTCAACATAAGTATGAAAATACTCATCGTTTACTCCAATCTAGTTTCTTCTTATACATAGACTTGTGAGTTTACAACGATTCTCTAATTTTAAATTTGGCAAACTACTACATGGGAAGATCGCGAGCCTTTTTTTACGTTAAAGTCATTATATCGATCAGGAGAATAACCTAACTTATTTACTTAAATATCACCATGTCAAAAAAATTAAGAGATAACATTTCATCAATCGACAACTCAACAATTTTGAGGCCACTCTAGGCAACTGAAACCGAGGAACAGAGTCAAAAGGTTTGCTCTATCTTAGGCTTGAGTGACGAAAAACCACTTATCACCGTGTCAAAATTCAGTGTAGATGGATGCAAATACATAAATTAAACTGAAATCTCCTTTCACAAAAAATGCATCATTTGCTCTATCAACTATATCTTCGTATTACTTATGCACATCGAGCCTTCCCTGCATAATTAATAATTTATTAGTTGTACGATGTTCCAAAAAGTACAAACTGGTAAATACAAACACCAACCAAAAACATATGGTATATGGCATCTAAGTAATTGGCACCTGTTATTTCCTTGAAGTAGCTATAGTTACAAATAAAATTACAAATAATTGCTCTAAGTAATTGGATCAGTTCATTTGAGTGAACAATTATTGCACAAGCATGGCAAGAAAAGTATCTCAAGGATGACAGAAATATGTTTTCACAACATTACTTTTGGCTGAAGATCACATAGAGTGGAGCTATTGGCGCATCTATCCATCTGACTACTACTCGATCCCATATATACTCACATTCTTGATGTGACAATTGGGTAAAGTATTTCATGAGCGTACCGCAGGCATAAAATTATACTAATAAGTTCTGCATGAGAGGCACGGACTGCACGGAATCAGGCAGTGCACGACGAGTCAATTTTGTTGGCTCACCTGTCGGCGCGATAGGTAGTTGGACGAAACGAAACGACGCAAGTGTTGGTAGATAGAGGAACCAATTTCTTCTTCTAGATAGTAAGAGATTAGTGTTGTTGGAGGTATGCGAACACAATTTTGATGTTCATTGGTACTAATGAGGAGTCTCATACCCTCTTCCCCACCCCCTCCCCCGCAAGTTTGGTAATCCTTGTAGCTGGATGCAGCTATAGCCAAAAATTACTTTTGCTAATGCTAAATAGTCATGATGGGTGCAAGGTGATTTTTAAAGAATCGATGTGCGGTCTGCAACCTGGTTGGTGAGTGTCTTTGACGTAGGAACTTATGAACTTTGATGTGGTGCTATTACTGAGAAGTAAGAAAGCCACTGATGGGTGCAAAGCATGTATATCATGTGAATTTTTAACATGATTGAAATAGTGCAGTGCATTCAATACCCTTGTAGCCGTAGCATCTTTATATTTACTCGTGTAAGCAAACCAGTTGGGTAGAATCGGTCTATTCACTGCCAACTTTTGAGATTGAGATGGTGTTCACCACACATTAAATCTGTTTTGCACTAAAACCTAATCTATCATCAATTTGTGTTATGTCGAGCAACCTTAGTCCCGCACAATAATTATATATTGTTGCGAACATGTAGCAACACACATGTGTTTTGCTAGTAATACTAAAATGACATTAATTTGACAAGGAATATTGCAGGACACTACGTGAATAAAATAGTGGTTATTCATGATGCTCTGAAGAGTTGTCTACTCTGTCACGACACGTGTACTGTACGTTTCCAATGAAAATAACACAAAAACGTGATATAGATAGCACAAAGAACTACATGAAGTGGGCATAGAAAAAAATTAGGAGAGCCAATAAATATTTCAAATGTGAATCTGTGCATGTGTTTCTTTTCTTATTCTTGATAATTTATTTCCATCTCGTCAAGCAAAGGCTTCAATTTTCAGGGTTTAAATGCAATATGCGATGCAAATACATATAAAACTACACTAGCTATGCCATTCAATTATATAAAACATGACATGTTCATACACTTTAATATTTAAAAGAAACTTGTTAAATGTATTTATACACATTAAACTTACTTCTGTGTTCCTTGGAGATAATTTTGGATGCTCAGGCATTCAGGCTATTGTAATTTCTGATTTTCCTAGAGAACTTCCTCAATTCACTTCCTGTTGGAAGGAAAATGTAAATAGAATAGAAAGTGAAATAACCTCGCCAAAAAACATTCAACACTGACCTCAGATTTGTGTCCAGCTGGTAGTTACACACATGGGAGGTGGTATGATCCACATCTGAGACGCGGCAGAGGAGGAAATCTTTGTCACATTGTTTTTAAGGCACAAAATTGTCTTGGACGCTTAGGTGGCAAGGCGCCCTGGCAGTGCCTTGCAATTATACCTGATTTAGGCGTCAGGGCGGTGGTGCTTTCCTTAGGTGGCGTTACCGCCGTAAAAACATTGAGGGATAGGGGGTCGAGGTTGGGCTACTTTGGCTCACAACAGGCCATCGCTTGCGGAATCGTGCATTGACTTGGCGAATAATTAGCAGAGATGATTACTACTAGAGCAGCAAGAGGAACTGATCTTTGTCCACTGCGTTCAGATAAAAATTACAAAATTGTCTTCATTATTTGTGATGGTCTAGATGAATAGTATTCCACTTGAGTGGTACATTTTTTCTATAGAAGCATAGATTTCCAAAATAACACTGCTTCACTGTAGCATATGAAAACTTTCTGAATTACACTGCAAACTGTTGATAAACAAGGGCTTGATTGCTTGAACAAGGGTTCATATTAACAATTGAGATTCACCTACTGAATTTTGAATACGTTAGGTTCCCTTGATTGAAACATAGTATAATATTTGATTAATAGTGTCTTCTTTCCCCTGAACGTGCCAATCATTGTTTTACTTCTTTTATCAGGTTGCTTGGCTGAAGGAATTCCAAACTTTTGCCGACAAGTCTAGTGCCATTGATGCCCATACTGGTATTGACGCACAGCTTACTAAGATGATCATGAAGTCACGCAGCCCTGGGGAGAAACTACTTGTTGGAAACCGTGAATACAAATCAATAATTGAAAAATGCTTGGTGAGAATAAGCTCCTTTTCTTATATTTGTGAATAATTTTGAGGACCATTTTTTTATGGTACTTCTTATCAGGGAATACCCTGCCTGCATAATGAAATTGTGATGGAGATAATGTGGGGGATGCAGCATCTCATGCGTAGTTTGGTGCGCAGAGAAAAATCAGAGCTTCCTAAGGAGGATCGCCTCCCTATGAGTCAAGGACTACAAATGCTGTTGAGTCGTTATGGCTTTGATGTCGAACCAAAGATGGTGAATTTACTAGCTGGCATGCTTTTGCTTTATGCCCTTGTCATTTGGTGTCACGTTTTGCAATAGCTTGTGCGCACAGAACTTGGAATCCCTCATTTCAGAGCAAAGCTTTGGATGCAATATTTTATAGACTAAATTGTCACTGCATTTTTATTTTAGTGATGAAGCAACCTCTTTGTATCCAGGTCAATGAGCAGATTGTTGTGACTGCATCAGTCTTGTTTGATTGTGATGCTTTTGAGGAGAAACGTTACCCAGGCTTTCAGAGTATTGGCCGCCACCTTAAGAAAATTTCAAGCATTCATTGTGAGAATTGGGACGTTCTCAAACTTGCAACAGCTTTTAATATCATATGCAGCCATGAAATTGGTGATTCTGATGAGGTAAACCTTATTTTATGCAAATGGGTTCTCAGCTGCTCCGCTGTGCATTTCATGTGCAGTTTTCACCACTTATGTAATGTGCTGTCTGATTCTTGTCACTTGCAGATGTTTTCGAAGGACTTGCAAACAAAGTTGCTAAATGATGCTGATAAATACGAATATAAGGTAGACAAGTTAGTGTGCATGCTCCACTACAAACAACTACTAGACAACTATCGAATTAAGACTAGTCACAAAGATATGTTGGCCGTCTTGGTAAAGAAAGCTAAAGAAGCGTATGAAGCTGAACTAGCGGTGTCCCATGAGAAGCCTTCAAATGAACCTCCTGCAGCTAAATAGTTTGGTTTGTCAACTGTTAGCTTTTGTGGTACGCATGTATCATAATCTGGAGTGCTGAGCGTTCTGATCTTGGTTGGCGTTAAATAACACTAGTCAACATGTACGTTCATTGCACGTTTGTGCGATCAATCCATCATAATTTACTCATGTAATAAAACTCTTGTCCTCATGTGTCGAAAGACAACATTTTCAAACATCTTACAAATATTTGTAGCTCTTCGTGTTGGTGTGTTCGTAGCCACGAAGGCGGCCGGCGACCGCCACCTTGACTTGGGCACGACGTGTGCCAAGGCTCGGTGGCACGCATGCAACACGACCAACTGTGGTGTATCAAAGGAGGTCCATGGTCGTGTTTGCGAGGGAAAGGAGGTCCATGGTCGTGTTTGCGAGGGACAGAAGACGGAGAAGAAGAAGGAAAAACCCTAGCTAGCTGTCAACTAGATCTTTCCACTTAACCTCGGGGCTGGAAGAACAAACCCTGGAACCTCCCTGGGCTTGTTCTTCCCTTGCTCACGAAAATCGTGTAGGCTCTCTGGTCACCACCTTGTAATCCACCACCACCACAATACATCCAGACAAGCAGGACGTAGAGTGTTACGCGGAAACATGGCATGAACCTGGGTAAATCTTTGTGTGCTTGTGTTTGAGCTCGGGGAGTGATTTCGGAGCACCTCGCGTCCTTCTACCGAACAAATAGGGGGTGCCTGGCATCCCTGGTGTCCGTGTTCCGTTATGCGACATGCCTGGCCTGTTATATGAAAATTTGGTGATATGCAAGTACTAGGTTTATATAGATTTATGACAAGTGAACTTTTAATTCAATTAGCAGGAAAACTAATTCAGAAGTAGTTACAGCTCGATCTGTAAAGAGTACAGAAATTTATAATGCCGTAGTGCTTGCATTTTTGTAAGTAGAAACAATGAGCCATACACATATCATCTAAAGATATAAACGGTGAGACCCATTGGAGCCTCGTCAGCGATTTGACCTTTCTGGTCGTCCGATCCTCCTCGCTCCGTGCCTCTGCACAGTCCGATCTCCGCCGGCTCCTGGAGGCCGGCATGAACAGGGATTCACAAAGACGCTAACCGTACCAACTTCGTGCACCCACTCTCGCTGACGTCCTACGTGGATCACCCATGTAGCCTAAGGGCCCACCCATCGGTCTCACGCTGCGCGTTTAATCGGTGTGGCGGACCGGCCAGGGTGGTGCAGATTCGCAGCGCGTTCGTCACATTGGTCGATTTTGTTCATTTACTGTATTGGGTTTTAGCGGTGCCCTCTGGAATAACTTTCTTCATACGTGCTTTCTTCCCCCTCTCTCTCGCTGACGATGGGGCCCTTCCTTTCCGAGGCCCACATGTCGGTTGCTCGGGACGTTGCATCATCGATGTTTCCCTTCCATACGTCGCCGATGCGTATTTTCTACAATAGGTCGGGGTACACTGGGTATTTGCACGATCGTCGGGTACGTTGCACTGTTCGTGATGTCAGGGAGAATTCGGGCCCGATTTCTCCGTCCGAGGTGGCCTCCATCAATTCGTCGGTGGGTACGTTCACTGTGCTGGTTTCAGAAGGTCCGATTTCGCGTCTCGCTGGCGGCTCGCCATTGGTTCATTAAGACGGAACCGACCTACCCGTATTGAATTGTTGCCGCGACGCTACAGTCTTTATCTGGAGGTATATATGTCGTCTTTTAGATCTGAGAGATACCACAACCTCCATTTTCCCCCGTTTCTTCTTCCTCTCTGTTCTTGCTCCGTTTTACTGTTGCTGCGTGTTCCTTTTTTTTGTTTATTGTTGTGATTGTGCTATTGTGTGATTTTTGGGTGTTTAATTAGTTTTGTTGTCCACGGCCCTCTCGTCGTGTAGATTTTTTGTGTTCCCTTTTGTTTATACGATCGGTTGCTTTCACTATTTCATGCCGTGTTTCTGACGTGTTTTCTTTTTTCCCCATGTTGATGCAGGTCGACTTCTTGCTGCGGATCGATCGTGTATGCGCGCCGGCTTTGCCCCGGGTTGTATATCAGGTATTTTTCTGTTTTCTTTCGGATCGTGTTCATCCTGTTGTGAATCCTTTAGTTCCTACAGATCGTTTCTTTGTACCGTCTTCCTGTCGTTTGTTGCTAACAATTTTTCTTTTGTTCTTCCGTTTTGACGCAGGCCGGTTCCTTGCTACAGATTTACTTTTGCCGTCTTTGCTTTTGTTTTTTTCGTGTTATTGTATTTCTCGATTTTCTTGCGGCCGTATCATTTTGGGCGTTGAGGTCTTGGTTGCTTTCGATCGGTGCTTTGGACCGTGTTCCTGTCATGTTGCTAGAGATTTTTCTTTTCATTTTCACTACCTTGATGCAGGCCGGTTTCTTGCTACAAATTTTACGTTCGTCGTGTTTCCGCTTCCTTTTTCTGTTTATTCTATTTCTAGATTTTTTTTCTATAGTCGTGTCATTTGGGCGGTGTCGACTTCATCCCGGTTGTAAATTCATTCTTTTTCTTTTGTTTCTGATATGGTTCATCCTGTTGGGAATCCTTTCGTCGGTGAATGCGTGTGTTATTTGTGGACATGTTTGGTTATTTTCATGGTATCTTGCTGCGGGTCCTTTTCGGTATAGGTACGTGCGTTTCTGTGTCATCTTTCTATGTGCGTTCCTCTGTCGCCTCTCTATTTCTTGTGTCTATATTCCGTGCGATTGTGATTTACCTTTCATTGGTTATTTTCTAATGTGATGCTTGTCTGTATCAGAGTCACCGAGCCGGCGAGCCAAAATCGGCGGGACTGGCCTTCTCTATTTTACTGTGCATCGACCCCGCCAACTCCCTGGAGTCTGCTGGACTGGCCTTCTCTGTTTACTGTGCATCGACCCCGCCGACTCCCTGAAGTCGTCGGGACTGGCCATCTCCGTTTTACTGTGCATCTACCCCGCCGACTCCCTGGAGTCGGCGTGACATTCGTTTTTCCGGCAACTCAGTGGAAAAATAAAACTGACATGATAATACATGTGTCGTTGAACATGAACAAATTAGTGGATCCACGGTTTAACCGCTACGAAAAAACAACGGAATTTTTTCCTTGGATCGTCTGACTATTTTCTTTGTAGGTCGTCGGTTCGTTGGATGGATCTTCATTTCGTGGATCTGCTTGGAGATTTTTGTCCTCGGAGGTACCCGTCAGTTCACATGGCATGGCAGTTCAATCTGTTTTTACATTATATTGCTTAAGGTTGTTGTATTTTTATTTTGCGTTTGTCATATGTTTGTGCTCTATTTTTTTCCTGTTTGTGCGGTGGGTTTGCCTAATTTGTGTGCTATGACATGGTGTGTCTGACCTATCTTTGCGTGACGCCCATGTGTGTCGCATTTCTTAAATGACCGCTGCTTGCGATTTAGGGGTACGGTAGGGAAATATATAGGGCTTTTCTTTATTTCTTTCGGTGTTGGCTTGCTATTGGTTAGTTTATGTAGTTTTTTGGAGGCTCGGTGGGGTTTGCGCCATTGGTTGCCGTGTACTTCCTACTGTACACGTGTTCATGTACATCGGCTCCTGCTCCTGGGGCTTTCCAGCTCTTCTTGAAGTAGTGGATGGACTAGGGTAACTGTGTCGTCATTGACTATCTTTAGTTGCTATCGGCTTAACCTGCTTAAATCATCTTCTTTCCAACAAACTGCCTTGACGACTCTTTCGCTACCGGCTATGAGAATTTCTATGGTAATTGTTGCAGTGGTAATGAAAGTGCTTCTGAAATTGAAAGTGTACTTAAAAGATTTTATCGCTACACGAACAAAATAGTTGAAGAAAAATTAGCGAAGCTTGGTTATCTTGTCTCAAAGGTCGGTGATCTTGCTTATGATGTTCAAATTTTAAAAATAAGAACCTTATCTCCTGATGTTGAGAATACCGAATCTTTGATGGCTATAAGGATTAGACTACATAACAATATAAAGATGTTAGTTTATTAGCATAGTAGACGGTCTAGAGAGGAGGAAGAAGATCAAATTGATGAAATGACTAAATTGGTACTGATTTTCTAACAATCGAAGGGTGCATTAAGACGGAGCCTAGAGTCGGCGGGGTCAGGTGGTGCATTAAGATGGGAACCTGGAGTTGACGGGGTCGGGTGGTGCATTAAGACGGGAACCTGGAGTCGGCGGGGTTGGGTGGTTCATTAAGACGGGAAGCTGGAGTCGGCGGGGTCGGGTGGTGCATTAAGACGGGAACCTAGAGTCGGCGGGGCCGGGTGGTGCATTAAGACGGCAACCTGGAGTCGAAGGGGTTGGGTGGTGCATTAAGACGACAACCTGGAGTCGGCGGGGTCGGGTTGTGCATTAAGACGACAACTTGGAGTCGGCGGGGTCGGGTGGTGCATTAAGACGGAAACCTGGAGTCGGCGGGGTCAGGTTGTGCATTAAGACAGGAACTTGGAGTCGGCGGGGTCGGTTGATGGCGTGAGTCACACGTTCGTTGGGGGACCCCAAGAGGAAGGTATGATGCAGCGTAGCGCAATTTTCCCTTGATACAAAACCAAGGTTATCGAACCAGTAGGACTTGGAGAAGGCTCCAACAAGGTGTCTCCCTCCCCTGGCGCTAGGAGGTTAACGCGGACCTGCACACAATCACAAACAAACCATTTTGCCCCAACGAAACAGAGAGGTTGTCAATCTCTCCGGCTTGCTGAACACAAAGAATTAAACTTATGTGTGGAAAATATTATGAAAGCAAAAATGACCAGCGAGCAAATGACTAGGAAAAGTTATGAAAACGGTTGTAAGCAATATAAGAAAATAGGACCGGGGTCCACAATTCACTAGTGGTGTCTCTCCGAAAGATAAACATGTTAGGTAAACAAATTACAGCTGTGCAATTGACAAAGCATGGGCGCATAAAAATACTACCATGACACAATATAATTCACTGTTTCATTTAATATGGGCATTATGTCAAAATACATAGACCGTCATCCAACTGCATCTATGACTAATAATCCACCCCGGGATCGCTATCCAGCATGTCACCCAAAAGTATTAAGTTGCAAGCAACAAATAATTGCAATAAGCATGGTGCATAATGTAAGCAATGAAAAAAACATGAAGAAGTAAACACCGTTGTTTTACCCCTAATAGCAACAACACATCTCTAGTCTTAATCGTTTCTGTCTACTTGAACTCAGACAAATAGAGGCATGAACGTACTATCTAGCATAAACACTCCCTCTAAAGATATTAGCAATTACTTTGTCCAAAGCATACACAAGCATCAGAGAGCATGCAAGATCACAAATAAAACATATCATAGATAAACTGAACAAGAGTGTCATGATTTCACAATTCATCGGATCCCAGCAAACACAGCATGTAGCATTACATAAAGATGATCTTGATCATGTTAGGCAGCTGAAAGTGCATGTGTTGCCCCATGTGTGGTTTTGGTAATTAATGACAATCCTTATGGACTAATGTTTGCATTGAGATATTCTTGTAGATCTTGTCCATAGGAAAAGATTGGAATTCATGTGTTGAACTCTAGATGATTACATGATGACCAAGATTCTATCCAAGGGATTATATGAAGAATGGTCATGTGAAGAGTTAAGCTTATTGCTTGGAAAAGAAGATTGAGTAAACATTCATGTTATCTCCAAGCCATCATATATATCAAGATAAGAAGATGAACTTCAAGTGGATTCATGAAGACGGAGCGTAGCAAGGCTCTCCCATCCCATCATGGTGTATGTGGGAGTATTTGGAGAAGTCTTGATCAAGCATGTGCTAGCAAGCACAATCAAGAAAGGTGTTCCAACTTGATCGTCATCATCTATCTCAAGTGGAATGCGCAAGGCAAAGGTATGATCTTGATAGGGTTTCTATTTTGCCGGTCTCGTGGTGTTAGTGGGAGACCGGGTTATAGGATAGACGGCGTAATATCAAGAGGGGCTCTCAAGTGAGTAACTTGATCGCATCTTTGTGGAGAGCTCAAACCTTTGCATATTTGGCATATCATCTTTCTTGGTTCTTATTTGGCTTTTATCCATGTGAGAATTTAGAGCTTGTGTTCATCTCCATACCAAGCTCTAGTTCATCAAAAACGGATTTCATTTGAATATCTTGTGGTGTTTTTGATGTTGGAGGTTTTACCGTTTCGTCTCTTGTAGAGAGGTCAAACTCTCCTCTTGTGTTATCCTCCTCACATGATGGACTATGATGTGTATATGCATGATCTTATAGTGCTTGTGATTATCTTTGGAGCAAGCCCAAGATCATTGAAAACGGAGTCCGGATGGAAAACTTGTTGCGTTTTCGTGTTGGAAATATTATCGGTTTATCCTTAAGGAAAGTTCCACATCTTCCCATGGGTGGCAACTTAAATCTATTTATGGTTCTTAATATTTCCAACAAAATTGGTTTCATCCCATTTGGAGTTTTCTTATCGGTTTATGGAAAGCTCATGTCGCTATCTTTCCAACAAAATTTGTTTCATCCCATTTGGAGTTTTCTCGCAAAAGTTATGAGTGTTACATTTTCGGGTTCTGGGTGGCCAGCCCCCAGGCTGGCCTGGCCGGCTCCCAGGCCGGCTGGCTCGGCGGGGTGACCGGCCCCCAGGCCAGCTGGCTCGGATGGGTGGCCGGCCTGAAGCCTCTCCAGCAGCGCGTGAGGCCGGCCTCCCTGCACTGCCCAACGGGCAGATTTTTGAGGGGACCTATTTAAGGGGCTTTCTTCCCAATTGGTTCCCTAACCTTTTGAGCACGTTTTTCCCTCTCTCCCCTCCATTGTTGACCTTTGGAAAATCTTGCCTTCCTCTCAATCCCTCCCATGATTCTTGCATATCTTTGAGAGAAAGTGAGAGGAGATCTAGATCTACATTTCTACCAATCCATTCCTTCTCTAAGTGAGGGGAACCTAGTTGATCTTGATCTTGGAGTTCTTGAAAGGACAATGATGTCGCCTAGAGGGGGGGTGAATAGGCGATTAAAACTTTTCCGGTTTAGGCTTGATAATTGCGGAATAAAACTAGGAGTTTAAATTAACAAGCCAACAACCTAAATAAACTAGGATCACCTATGTGCACCAACAACTTATGCTAAGCAAGACAAGGAACAAGGTGATAGCAATATAGAATACTTCAAGCACGAAGGCTATCACAATGTAAAGTGCATAAGTAAAGAGCTCGGGTATAGAAATAACCGAGGCACGCGGAGACGAGGATGTATTCCCGAGTTCCTCCTTTTTAGGGGAGTACGTCTCGTTGGAGAGATGTGAACCAACACAATGGTTCAACAACCACAAAGGTTTCACCTTCTTCTCCGATGAACCGCACCACAAAGGTTTGGTTCACCTTCCACTATCGGAATCCTTCGAGGCGAAAATCCGGAGCCTTTCAACAACGATCCGGGGCACAACCCACAACGGGATTGGGGGCTCCCGAACAGCTACAAGTGACCACACAAGGGTCTCAACCACCACACGGGCGTCTAGGGTCCAAAGACCCAAGAGTAACAAGTTCACAAGCTTTCAACTTCCACGAATCCTCGTGGAGAGCACAAACCGATGCAACGAAGCAAAGGCAAGAGCACAAGGCTCAAATCCTTCACTCTCGAATCCCACCACAAGCAACTAATGCTTATGGGGGGAGAAGAGAGGAAGAACAACGAAGAACACAACAAATGGAACTTCAAGAACTAGATCGAAAGGGTTCCACTCACTTAGAGGAGAAATGGATCGGTGGAAATGTAGATCTAGGTCACCTCCTTCAATCCTCCAAAGATCAACGAGTTTGGGTGGAGGGATTGGGAGTAATCGAAGAAATGAGCTTTCAACAATGGAGGAGAGAGGAAAAACGTGCTCAAGTTCTTAGGAAACATTGGGGAAGAAGGGCCCTTAAAAAGATGCCCGAAAATCTGCCCGTTGGGCTGTTTTTCGACCCCGGGGCGGTACTACCGGGCTTGACCCGGTACTACCGGGTCCCCGGTACTACCGGATCACTACCGGGCCACTACCGGTAAAAAACCAGTCGAATCCAGTACCAAAAACACGTTTCATGCGGTAGTACCGGGCCTCATGCGGTACTACCGCACTTTGTAAAAACAGTAAAAACACCATTACCAAAATGGGCACAACTTTCGCATACGAACTCCGTTTTTTATGTTCTTGGGCTCATTGGAATCACCACAACGAGCTTTACAAGATCATGCAGAGAAACATCATAGTTCAACAAGGGAGGATAAAACCAAATGAGAAAAGTTAAAACATCTCTATTAAAGAACAACCGGTAAATCCTCCAACATCAAGAACCCAACAAGTTTTTCATCCGGACTCCGTTTTCTATGATCTTGAGCTTGTTTCGAAGATAATCACAAGCTTTACAAGATCATGCATATACACATCATAGTCCATCATGTGAGGAGGAAACCACAAGAAGAGAGTTTGACTTCTCTTATAAAAGACAAACCGGTAAAACCTCCAATATCAAAAAACGCCACAAGATATGCATATGAAATCCGTTTTTGATGAACTAGAGCTTGGCATGGAGATGAACACAAGCTATAAATTCTCACATGGATAAAAGCCAAATAAGAACCAAGAAAGATGATATGCCAAGTATGCAAAGGTTTGAACTCTCCACAAATATGCGATCAAGTTACTCACTTGAGAGCCCCTCTTGATAGTACGCCGTCTATCCTATAACCCAGTCTCCCACTAACACCACGAGACCGGTAAAATAGAAACCCTATCAAGATCATACCTTTGCCTTGCGCATTCCACTTGAGCTAGAAGATGACGATCTTGACTCTCTCAAGTTGGAACACCTTTCTTGATTGTGCTTGCTAGCACATGCTTGATGAAGACTTCTCCAAATACTCCCCCATACACCATTATGGGAGAGCCTTGCTAAGCTCCGTCTTCATGAATCCACTTGCACTTTATCTTCTTCTCTTGATATAGATGATGGCTTGGGGATAAACATGAATGTTCACTCAATCTTCTTTTCCAAGCCATGCTTGCAATAAGCTCAACTCTAGATGACCATTCTTCATGTAAACCCTTGGAAAGAACCTTGGTCATCATATAATCTTCTAGAGTCCAACACATGAACTCCAATCTTCTTTATGGACATGATCTATAAAGATAACTCAATGCAAACATTAGTCCATAGGGATTGTGATTAATTACCACAACCACGCATGGGGCAACACATGCACTTTCAGTTCTTGGTGTTTCTCCTCCTTTGTTCTTCCTCTTTTATTCCCCCATAAGCATTTGTTGCTTTGTTGAAATTTGAGAGTGAAGGATTTGAGCACTTGTGCTCTTGCCATTGCTTTGTGCATCGGTTTGTGCTCTTCACGATGATTCGTGAAAGTTGAAAGTTTGTGAGCTCGTTACTCTTGGGTCTTTGGACCCAACACGCCTTTTGTGGCGGTTGAGGCCTTTTGTGGCCACTTGGGAGCTCCCAATCATTTTGTGGGTTGTGCCTCAAGATTGTTGTACGGGACTCAATTTCCGTCCAAAAGGGAAATCAATAGTGGAAGATGAACCGAGCTTTTGGGCAAGGTTCATCGGAGAATAGGGTGAGGCCATTTGTGGCGTCTTGAGTTTGAAACTCACACCCCTCCAACGAGACGTACTCCCCTAAAAAAGAGGAACTCGGGAATACATCATCGTCTCCGTGTACCTCGGTTATTTCTATACCCGAGCTCTTTACTTATGCAATTTACATTGTGATAGCCTTCGTGCTTGAAGTATTTTATCTTACTATCACCTTGTTACTTGTCTTGCTTAGCATAAGTTGTTGGTGTACATAGGTGAACCTAGTATATTTAAGTTGTTGGCTTGTTAATTTAAACACTGATGACGTGAAACACACGTTCGTTGGGAGACCCCAAGAGGAAGGTATGATGTAGTCAGCAGCAAGTTTTCCCTCAGAAAGAAACCAAGGTTATCGAACCAGTAGGAGCAGCAACTCTTCAGAAGGTTGTCAACGGCGCCAGAAAAATAGTGTTGTTGATGGGAGTCTGGACTGTTGACGTGGAATCTGCACACAACACAATCAAACTACTTTGCCCCAACGAAACAGTGAGGTTGTCAATCTCACTGGCTTGCTGAAAACAAAGGATTAAACGTATGGTGTGGAAAATGAGTATTAAATTGCAGAGAATGAAAAAGGAACAGTTTGCAGTTTGTGGTTGTTTAATCAGTGTAAAAGAATGGACCGGGGTCCACAGTTCACTAGTGGTGTCTCTCCATAAAAGATAACTAACATGTTGGGTGAACAAATTACAGCTGGGCAATTGACGAATAATGAGCGCATGACAATGCATATACATGACATGTTGACTACTATGATATTTAATTGGGCATTACGACATAATACATAGATCGTTATCCAACAGCATCTATGACTAATAATCCACCGCCGGGTTGTCATCCGAGTTCCCCATTGGTATTAAGTTGCAAGCAACGGATAATTGCATTAAGTAAAGTGCGTAATGTAAACAAACACATATGTCCGTGGACATAGCATCGTTAGGTTATCCCTAGTGGCAACAGCACATCCACAACCTTAGAACTTTCTGTCACTGTTCCAGGTTAAACGGAGACATGAATCCACTATCTAGCATAAATACTCTCTCTTGGAGTTACAAGCATCTACTTGGCCAAAGCATCTACGAGTAACGGAAAGCATGCAAGATCTTAAATAACATATAAGATAGATTGATAATCAACTTGACATAATATTCAATATTCATCGGATCCCAGCAAACACAACATGTAGCATTACAATAATATGATCTTGATCATGTAGGGCAGCTCACAAGATCTAAACATGATGGCACAAAGTGGAGAGACAACCATCTAGCTACTGCTATGGACCCGTAGTCCAAGGATGAACTACTCACGCATCACTCCGGAGGCAGGCATGGCGATGTAGAACCCTCCGGTGACGATTCCCCTCTCCGGCAGGGTGCCGGGAAGAGGTTCTGAACCCTCCCGAGCTAGGGTTGACGACGGCGGCGTCTCTGAAACTTTTCGTGGATATGTGCTCAGGTATTTAGGGTTTTCGCGTCGGGGGGAATAAGTAGGCGAAAGGGCGGCGGCTGGAGAGGCCCGTGGGGCCCACACCACCCCAGGGCGCGGCAGAGGGGGGCCCCGCGCCCTGGCCACGTGTGGGGCCCACGTGGCTCCTCTCCGTCGCCTCTTTGGTCCGTCAGATGAGTTCTGGTAAAATAGGGACTCCCGTGTAGTTTCGTCCAATTCCGAGAATATTTCCAGACTAGCTTTTCTGGAATACAAAAACAGCAGAAAACAGGAACTGGCACTTCCGCATCTTGTTAATAGGTTAGTCCCAAAAAATGTATAAAAGTGATATAAAGTAGATGCAAAACATGTAGCAATTGGTATAAAACAAGCATGGAACATCAAAAATTATAGATATGTTTGAGACGTATCAAACACCTAGTTTTATTCCGCAATTATCAAGCCTAAACCGGAAAAGTTTTAAATCGCCTATTCACTCCCCTCTAGGCGACATCCTTGTCCTTTCAGCAGCTCACAAGATCTAAAGAATTGAGTACAAAGAGAAGAGACAACCATCTAGCTACTGCCATGGACCCGTAGTCCCGTGATGGAGTACTCACGTATCACTCCAGAGGCAGGCATAGTGGTGTAGATGCCTCCGGTGACAATCTCCCCCTCTGACAGGGTGCCGGGAAGAGCTTCAGAACCCTCCTGATCTAGGGTTGGTGACGGCGGCGGCCTCAGACGTATTTCTGGAAAAGTGATCGGGTCCCGAGGATTTTCGGAGGAAATCTAATTTATAGGCGAAAGGGGGACTCCAGAAGGTTCCGTAGGCGCCCAGGTGGGCCCAACCACGGTCCACCCCTGGACAGCGCCTGGGTGGCGTCTGGAGGCTGCCCCCCCGCAGGCCCCCTTCTGACTCCGTCTTCGTTTCTTCGTAAAAATAATTCATGTAAATTTTCAGCCAATTCGGAGAAAATTCCCCGACTAGCTTTTAGGAAACAAAAAGATGGCAGAAAACAGGAACTGACACTGGGCATCTTGTTAATATGTTAGTTCCAGAAAATATGCCAAAATGATATAAAAACATTATAAAAAGTTAAAAACATGTGGTAATGATATATAACTAGCATGAAACAACCAAAAATTATAGATACATTTAAGACGTATCATTGGTCGTGCTTCCTCCAGTGCAGAGGATCTTCTGCTAGAGCTGGGGGCTGCTCAGACGTTCCGGACCAAGTGGTTCATCCCCGACGGAGCCTCCTCAACCCTGGCTGTCGAGCTCGTCATCTCGCTGCGGTGGAGAAGGACCTCGAGGATCGCGGTTTGCAAATTCTTTCTAAGGTTTTTGTTGTAACTGTGAAAGTTTCGTATTGTAATTTCCTCTCTTTCGTTGGACGGTGAAACAAATAAATTCACAACGACGGTAAGTAACTTCGCAACAACATTTGACAACTTCACACAAGTGAAAAACAACTTAACATATTGACTCTTTCACAACAAGAAGTTGTCAACTTCGTAAACAATATTGGAAAATTTTACAACAGTTGTAGGCAACTTTCATAATAGCGGTACATAACTTCACAATAGCGGATATGCAACTTATGAAACCACTAGACAGCTTCGCGACAGTAGTATTGCAACTTCAGAACAACTAAAATCAATTTAGCATCTTCTGAACAACAAACAAAGGTGGGTAATTTCACAATAGGGCAACTTTTTTTTTGCGGGTACACAATAGGGCAACTTCATAATGGGTAAAAAGCGTTTTAACATTTTCACAACATCAGAAAGCAAATTCGCATACATCAATTGATAACTTTCACAACAACGGTAGGTAACTCCCCGCGAAGGAGCCGAGCGACTCGCGAGGTGGTTTCCAAATCTCCGCGCGCCACATGAAAAGGACACCAGTGTGGCTTATTGTTTGTAACAATCTATAAAAATATTTTTTTTCTACGCCAAATTCCCAAAAGTTTTCTTACTTAAAATCCTAAATTTTTCAGTAGAATTGCAAACAATCTTCCTTTTCCAATCTTTTGTGAATACAGATTACTCAACATTAAGCTCGTGCATATCTGACGGCGTGGTAAAAAACACAGGCACTCCTCCCGTCCTCAGTTCCCCTCCGCGAACAAAAAGTCCCCACAGGCAGACGGCCTAACCCTAGCTTCACCTCCTCGACCTTCACCCTCGTCACTCACGCGAGCGAGATGTCGTCGTCCGGCGGCGGTGGGCAGCAGTTCCGGTACACGCAAACGCCGTCGAAGGTGCTGCACCTGCGGAACCTGCCGTGGGAGTGCACGGAGGAGGAGCTCGTCGAGCTATGCAAGCCCTTCGGCCGCATCGTCAACACCAAGTCCGGCGTCGGCGCCAACCGCAACCAGGCTTTCGTCGAGTTCGTAAGGACCTCTTACCACTCCCCTCACTACAAACCCACTTCCCCCCGGTCGATCTCTGCGATCCGGCGGGGAATTCCGGATTATCTCAGTTGCTGGTGCCTGAATACTCCTTTTGGTTTATTTGGCACGGTCGTCCATGTAGTTGCAGGTGAATCATCGGATCTAGCTAGCTTTAGCTGTGGAAAACTGGGACTTCTTAGCGCCGCGGATATGGATTTGTATATTGCAGGGGGTAGCAAAGACTCCTCAATATCCACGCCTAGATTATACGGTAGATCTCACCTGGTTGGTTTATTTGGCCTGCACTTCAAGCGTCACCTTATGTACCCCTGGTGTTGGACTGATCAATTCTCAACATATGAGGTTGTGGTAATGATTCGTTGAGTTTTATGGATCAGGCATAATTAGAGAAGTTTGGTTAGCTGTGGAACTGGTGAAGAGGGAGTTGCTCTAGGATTCATATGGATTGGTAGGTTGGGGGCTGTAGAATATGTGCAAGGCTGGATTTTGATTATGTGCTGACATTGTTAGATCCGTTGGAGGGGGGTGATTGGATTTTCTGATTCGAGTTAATATAGTGAGTTGGATTGCCTTATTCGAGTTAATATACTCCCTCCGTTCCTAAATGTAAGCCTTTGTGAATCTTGCACTAAAACATGTCTAGGAGCACGTGGGCCAGAAAATGCTAAAAAGGCTTACATTTAGGAACAGAGGTAGTAGTTATGGAAAGTTTTATTATATCATTATTGTGAATTAGTCTATAGCGTACCATCACACTTCCACCAATCATGTGCAGCTGAGAGATCTTTTTGTGGTTGCAAGATCCCATTTGTCAATATTCTCCATGAGCTGGTGATATTCATGGATCACATACATTTAACTTTATTTTGTGAAATTTGGCTGGGGACTGCCGAATTACTCGTTTGGGTTGCAGTTCTTGTGGCATTATTGGTTTTCAAATAAGGCGGACATAATCTGGAAACTTTCTATTGTTTACATTAATACGTACATTGGATAATTTTTGGTTAATTCTGTATCACCAACTGTTTTACATGTTGAAATTGATAATACCAGGACCACTTATGCAGAGCATTTATTCTTTGCAGACCGATGTTAATCAAGCCATTTCGATGGTTTCTTATTTTGCATCATCTTCGGAACCAGCACAAATTCGAGGAAAAACTGTTTACATTCAGTATTCAAATAGACAAGAAATAATCAACAACAAGAGCCCTGGAGAGACTGCTGGAAATGTGTTGCTTGTTACCATAGAGGGCGTTCAAGCTAATGATGTCACCATTGATGTGATCCATTTGGTGAGTTATAAATCTACTCATTTGCTCCGTCTAAAAAAAAAATTACTTTGATGCTTGGGTTAATAACACAACAATAAATTTAAGTTTTCCTGGTCCTGTATTGATTGTCATTGACTGAAGATATCCAAGGGAGTCTACCTGACCTGATCCTTGTAAATCAAAGATTTTTACATAGTTGTTCATCTCGTAGTAACGCATTCTGCATGAATCAGCAGGCCCATGTTAACACGGAGAAAATGTCGTTATCAACACCTGCAATTGGAGATACCATGTTTGTTTTGCTGCCTCTGTCTTCTAACTGTTGCATTTGAATTATGAACTCTCTCATCTTGAGGATGCCATTTTCTAATTATCCTTCGTCATCACGCTTATCTCCGGTGTAGGTCACCTCCCTGTTTATCCAAGTTATTGATGAAAGGTTAAATTCCCAACCTTTAGAAGATTAGTATATCTTTGGTGCTTCCTTTCAGATCAATTTGTTAGGGTTTATTTACAGCCAGCTGTTAATAGTACAGTTTAATCTCATTCGTTGGCTGTTGCGTGCATTTTTTAAAGACTTTCCCCCTTGTCTTGTGGTGGAAAAGGATGAACTTCAAGAGTTAATTACCTTTGTTTCGACATCTGGTTAATGCATCATTCATCATGGAAAATTGGAGATTTTATAATTGAGTGTATCCTGCAATTGTTTATATGGACCATTGTTTACAGTAGATTGGTATCCCAATATTATTTTTCTTCTTTTACTCGTATATATGACCCTTTTCTCGTATTGTATTTCAGGTTTTCTCAGCCTTTGGATTTGTTCACAAAATAGCCACTTTTGAGAAGGCTGCTGGTTTTCAGGTACTTTCGTATATCATTTTGTCTCAAGTACTTGATCATTACAAAAGACAAGGCCCTCATCTTAAATTTTCCAATAGGCATTGATCCAGTACACTGATGCACCCACTGCTTCAGCCGCAAGAGAAGCCTTAGATGGAAGGAGCATCCCAAGGTGATATCTATTAATCTTAGCTTATATAATGCATTGCTAGATGCTGTTTATACTATCTTGTCCTCTTATAAACTGAATTTATATGAGACTTTAATGCAATGTAGGTACCTGCTTCCGGATCATGTAGTATCCTGCCACTTGCGGATTTCTTTCTCTGCACATAAGGATTTGAATATTAAGTTCCAATCACACCGCAGCAGGTATACCTTTTAATTTATTTTCCATATGTTGATTGGTTATTGCTATTTCCGATAAAGGATTTATCTCTATATGTCATTTTGTCCCAAGTCATGATCATTCACTGTTTGTTGGTGTTGCTAAATGAGTAGAGTCCTAACGTCATTGAGTCAATGTTTTATCATCACTTGGTGGAACAGACTAATTGGGAAACCCAGAAGAGATAAACAATGCATGGGTGGCTAGGGTGCCTCTTTTTATTCATAGAAAAATGCTGTGAAAACAATGACTCTACCTGCAAGTATGTTAGTCTCGAGATCATATTTTTACTGGCCCTTGTATAGAAATCACAAGACCTCAGCTTTATGGTCCTGTGGAAAAATAATCCTACAATATTTGTGAGACTCTCACTCTGGATTGGGTGGCTTACATCATAACGTTGAAAAATTGAGCGTATGCCCAGGCGCACTTACGTGAAAAATTGAGCGAGGCGGATGCCTTATGCCTTGCTTTCGGCATGAGCGTTCGATTTCGCGATACAGAGGGGTGAGATGCGGCAGACCTCGTGTGCTCCTGCTAGAAGCTGGTCAAGGAGGCTGATGCAGGGAAGGAGGGGGCGAAGGTGGGGAATCTGTGGAAGAGGAGCTGCAGCAACGCCACTGCAGCTGGTCGTCTGTGCCTGGAAGGGAACATGTGAGAGAAAGACATAGATGGTTCAGTTGGGCTGGGCAAGCTATGCTTTCTACATGGGCCTTGCTGGGCTAATATTGCATGAAGGTTGGAGCTTATATGTTCTGAAAATGCAACCGCCCCTCCTGCTGTGTACATACAGACCGCTTAAGCACGCCTAGGCACCGCTTAGGCGATGATTGCACTAAGCAGAGGCCTACCGCTCGCTTAGCGCATATCACTTATTTGAACCTTGCATAATGATAACGCCTGGCTTTCAAGTTTTATGACCCTTGGGGCTATTTGGTTGGAACAAATTTTTGTGGTTATGTGGTTGAACCTATTGTGCAAAGATAATCTATAAGTCTGAACTTGTTGATGGACTCACTTTTTTTTCATTTGCTCCTTCTTATCTTATCATGATTCATGAGTTCTTTTTCCTAGAATTGCTTAGATGATATCTTGTTGAGAACATGTTTTTGTAATGTGCCGTCGTTAAAGTTTCTTTCTTGTTTTTATTTTGCAGAGATTATACCAATCCTACCTTCCAGTTAACTCCTCTGCCATCGACAGTACATTGCAGGTTATCCTTCTACACATGATCACAAACTAAGTTAATTTATCTTTTATGCATTTTATGTGACCCTGCTATTTTTGCACGGATTTCCCTTTGATATGCTTTGGCAGCCTGCTGTTGGTGCCGATGGAAGGAGGGTGGAGGCTGAGGGCAATGTTCTTCTTGCGTCAATTGAGAATATGCAATATGCGGTTTCAGTGGATGTTCTCCATACTGTAAGTAAAATTGGGAGAATACTTGTTTGAATAGGTCTCAAGATTTTGTTTCAGCGTTCTTATCTTGTGCTGATTATGATTAATTAAATTTCAGGTGTTCTCTGCATTCGGTGTAGTCCAGAAAATTGCCATTTTCGAGAAGAATGGTGGAACACAAGCTTTGATCCAGTATCCTGGTATGGGACCAAAGAATAGATCATCTTGGGCGTTAACTAGTACTGTATCATTTTGCGCTTCACTAGTGTCTTCATTTTGTTGTCATGTGCTCATCATGCAACCATGTCTCCATTGCTGAAGTAGTCATGTTTATCTAGTCACTAAATGGCCAAGTCCCCAATGCTGAACGATTTAAGTCAAAGCCGCAAGAAAGTTAAAATATCATACAACCATGTCTCCATTGCTGAGGTAGTCATGTTTATCTAGTCACTATCCGCCACCCCTATAATAACAAATATGTCAGTTCTGACTGAGTTGTGAAGGGGCAACCATTAGACCAAGCTATGTGAATTAAACGATGCAGACATGCTTTTACTGTACTGTAGCCTCAACCTCAAGTAAGAGGCTTTGCATACGTATAGCCCTTTTACCTGAAAATAATTAATTCATTTTCTTTGTTGGCCACACATGTTTGTTGATTCTGGTTATTCATTACCTGATTCTTTCATCACATCATGTTAACCATTCAGATGTAAGTACGGCTACAGTAGCGAAGGAAGCATTAGAAGGGCATTGCATCTACGATGGTGGCTACTGTAAGATTCACCTGTCATACTCTCGTCATACTGATCTCAATGTAAAGGTATAATGGGTTCATTTTGTTTAGTATGTTTTGGGCATGAAAACCATTTGGAAGATATGATTTACTGCCTTTGTTGAACCCTCCATTACAAACTCCACCTTGATTTTTCATGCCATGAAAACTGTATCTCTCTTTGTTATTCAGGCTCACAGTGACAAGAGCAGGGATTACACAATCCCAGAAGGAGGACACCAAGCAGCACCGCAGTCAGCCGGTATACCACCTACATCTGCTGGGTGGCAAGGTAATCCTCAAGCACCTGGACCATACGGACCACCTGGTGTCGCTGCTCAAAACCACAGCACGAACGGACAAGTGCCAAATTGGAATCCCGGCAACTCAGGGTACCCACCAGCTCATGGAAACTCAGGGTACCCACCAGCTCCTGGAAACTCAGGATACCCCCCAGCTCCAGGCCAGTATCCTGGCCAGATGTACTCAGCCCCGCCACAGTATGCGACATCAGGGGGTTTCTCTGCCCCTCCTCCGCTGCCACCTCATGAGATGCATCCTTCACAGCAGATGCCACCTGCGCATCAAGGAAATCAGCAGAGGCCAGCAGGTGCCCCTGGAACTGGCCAACAGCCGCCGTATTACCCCAATTAAGTTAAATGTGCTTTCATGACTGTACATTGGGCCATTTCTGATTCAGTTGTGGCGTTATGTAATTCTGCAGTACCACTATCTGGGTTATGTTTTTAACCCCTTCTGCCTTTCCATGAAACATTGTTGTCAATGTATTCTCACCATTCTCTTGGTACCAGAAATTGGTGGAAAGCTGCTCCCTTCAAATGCAAAAAGGCCTTGACTTGCTATCAGAGTATTTATATAATTCAAGTTAGGAGTAGATCTCAGCACACACCAAACACAACTTTTATTCCACACTTGATATGTGATAAATGATTCACTTTCGAATTCTGGACTATATTGCTTTACCAAACCATCCAGAATAGCAGAGATCAAGATTCTATCCGGACCATTTAAAAAAAATGTAATAGATGCTACTTATTTTGTGTAACACATCAATGTCGAATGCACTTGCATGCCCGCCCTGCAAAATCCAAATCAACCGTGCCATTCGGTGACTGCTTGACTTCATCAATCAAATCTTTTACCCTATTCTGCACATTCCACTGTTATGTCATACTGTTAAAAAAATTGATTAATAAATGAATAATAGTGTATATTCTTCATCCTGTGCAATCTCTTTAGTTTTGGAGGACCAATGATTAACCAGAGAAAATTAAGGAGGTGAGTCCATCTGAGCTTAGAGAGTAAGATCGGTGAGTCCATCTGAGCTTAGAGAGTAAGATCGCGCTAGGATTTGGTGGATGCAGTGGATAGAATCCTGTGACACCACCAACCATACGGATCAACCATTTCGATGGCGATATCCTATCTACCACCAAACAGAGCTCTAGTCAGAGACCAGTGGTACTTTTTTTTCGACAATACACTTTGTCTTATCCTCTGATAAAAGTTATCGGTCGTGTAAACTCTGGATCCAGAAGAAAGTCTGCCACCAAATAAATCCAACTTGCAGCTTTTGGAACTGTCTATGGCCATAGATGTTTTCCTAGAATGTAAAGAAGCTGCCGTGGGAAACAATGATAGGATATCACTACGTTCACCTTTATAAGGCGTGTCTTATTCTGATTATTGATCTTCTGTTGGACTGAATAACTTAATTTTGTAATCCAAAGATTATGTGACTGGAATAATATGTCGTACAATAAAATACCCGGCAGTAAAATCATGGATAGTATAAGTGACCAGTAGCTTTTTTTAATGGATACTAGTTAAATTCCCTTGAAGGAATATGTACAAGAGCATGAAATGATGAAAAGATAGAGAGTTGAGGGGGTTATCGGACATTATGGTTGCAATGTTGGTCACGCACAATGACTGAAGCCAGCCTCGGAATGAACAGAGAGAAAGAAAAGAAAAGCGTAGCAAAGCTTAAACGGATTACTCGTGGTTACCTTCCACCAACCACCAATGGAGATGAAGGCCCAGGGTGAGTGGAGATGAAGGAGACCTGCTTCGCAAAGGGAGAGAGCAAGATTGTACAGTCGGAATCTCGTTTTGGTTCTTTATTTGTGTGATTTACTCACAAGGTAATGTAGATAGATCTCGGTTGTCTGGCACTAAATCCACGAAAACTGTATGTTCTGATACAAGGCAGCAAAAAGGTCAGCCGGAGCAGTTTCGGCACAACTACTCCTCAATTGGGAGAAGATAACAGCAGCAAATCTCAGTGGACAACTTGCAAATCTCAGTGGACAACTTCCAAATATCTGGTGTCAACAGGACATGATCTGAATACAGATGCGCCCATCACTCACCCCATGGGCAACGTTTCCCTGTTTCTAAAAACAATGCCTGCAGATCTTGGTTTCATCAACCAATTTGTTGGTTAACAGTTACTACAACCTTTGGCTGGAGCATACTAGTACTTCAGGACGCACAAGAAGTGGTTGTGATCTGTGGTGTGGTGGATGTGGATCAAGGCTTTGCCTTGCCTTGCCTGCACATTTAGTAACCCCGCATGCGATCTTGTTGGAGCGTGGAGGGACTTGGCATCATGGGATAGTCACGGTGCTGGCCCTATGTACCTGCACGCAGCATTCAACGTCCGCAACCGACAGAGGAGCTATTAACCTTAGGCTGTCATAGATACACGTTGACGCATCAACAGATCTCATACTCCCTCCGTTCACTTTTATAAGGCATTCAAGCTTTTCTCGAAAATACATGATCTATCTAGACATATTTACTGCGTAGATTCACTTATTTTGATTTGTATCTAGTCCATATTGAAATATCTATAATGTCTTATAAAAGTGAACGGAGGGAGTACTATTTTGGCCAATGGTTAGAAACAACTACAAATTGACAGGCAGAAACAAATTTTACCAAGGACATAGAAACATCGATTTTTTTGCATACAAAGGTTTTGCCACGTGTGCTAATTCTTACCAAGTCATTGTCAAAACCAACTGAAGTTATATTTTATCATAGTTTTGTACAAAACTACATCAACAATGAATAATCAAGGTGCACCCAAAAGTTTCTTAGACACTGTAACACCAACTAAACTTGCATACTTTCATACTAGAATTTAGATCAACATTAACAAGTCCTGACTCATGAGCTCCATATGTTCAGTGACAAAGGCATGCATTGTGTTTCTTTTTTTTGAAATTTCCAAGACTTAGTACATCTTGTAGTATCTGAACTCACGCACAACGCACTCCACACACACACAACACCACACACACGCCACCTGTGCACAAGCTAGACCTAACCAGACTATACTAAGACTATGAGCCTTCCGCGAGCCTAGAACTTCCGGGAAACCCCTGCGGTGGTGGGCACACCACAATACCAGTGTCGAACCGCGGTGGAAATGGCTCAGTGCAACACTGTTCACAGCGAACAGTGCCGCACGGGTGAGGCACCCGAAACTCGCTTCCGCTGGGAGTCGAGCTCGGGCCGGTCGGTTGGCCACTGCCGAACCTGACCAACGCGCCACAGCGCGTCCTCATGCATTGTGTTTCTGTGACCTGCAACAAATGCAGTTCACAGTAGTTGTTGATGCTAGTTTGCCAGGAAAAAACTAGATGCGCCAATAGTGGACTTACCTTCTCTAGCCTTGTAACTTCAGATCTTCTCCTAGAAGAAAGGATCCAGAATTACCAAGCTAGTGCATCACCATTTCACCAGGAAATGAACATAAATGGGACCATCCCCGTGCTATTCCACGTAGCTTTGGGCGGTGGGCCCAGAATTTCGTCAATGGGTATTCAGAATAACAAAAGTTACAAAAAACAGTAGAAATACCTAGAAGAAACAAGATTTGAACTTATGACCAGCTGCTCAGTATTCTTGTGATGCGGATTTCGCCTGAGCCTTATGGCGCGCATGCGCAATCTTGGGCCGTCGGATTCAGCTATCCGACGGCCAGGATTTAGTGTTGAAAATGGGCGCTATCCGACGGCCAGGATTTAGTGTTGAAAATGCCCATTTTCAACACTAAATCCTGGCCGTCGGATAGCTGAATCCGACGGCCCAGATTACGCATCCGCGCCATTAGGCCTGTAATGGGATTTCTCGCAGTCCACCATACTACCATAGTGATTGTGCAGTAACTAGGATTATATACTATTTAAAAGTTCGCTTTGGCCCTCACAGCTGACGCAAATGTACAACCTAGATGCACACAAGGTTTACTACTTGTGTGCATCTATATGAAGGAATAATCCGTAAAAAGATAGTGAAAAAAGAGAGAGAATCCACCAGCAGGCGCAACAGAGTGGACATCAATAGAATGTGGAATGAGTAGCACTTCAAATTCACACGGTCTCGGTCATCTATATATAGCCCCCACACTGACATGGACACTTCGATCAGTTCAATTGCACGTTCTGCGCACGAACAATGGCTTTCCGAGCGCTTCTGTTGTTGCTTGCTCTGCTCTCGCTATCCTCTTCGACACACGGCTATGGCCCCGGTCGCTGGATCAACGCCCACGCCACCTTCTACGGCGGCGGCGACGCCTCCGGCACCATGGGTGATTAGCTTCTACAACTGCAAGCACTATCCATGTGTTCGCGTTTCTATGTTGATCGGCCAAGTTTTGCCTGCAATGTGTGTTGGTGGTGAAATGCAGGTGGCGCGTGCGGGTACGGCAACCTGTACAGCCAAGGTTACGGCACCGACACGACGGCGCTGAGCACGGCGCTGTTCGGCAGCGGGCTGAGCTGCGGCGCGTGCTTCCAGCTGCGGTGCGCCGGGGCGAGCCCGTCGTGCCTGCCGGGATCCATCGTGGTGACGGCCACCAACCTATGCCCGCCCAACTACGCACTCCCCAACGACAACGGCGGCTGGTGCAACCCGCCGCTCCACCACTTCGACCTCTCGCAGCCGGCATTCCTCCGCATCGCCAGGTACCAAGCCGGCATCGTCCCCGTCGCCTACCGCCGGTGAGCCAACAGCGTTTGTAACAGCCCGCTCACTCAAAATCTGCACGCTCTCCTGTTCAGAGACACACACTAGCTAACTCTGTACGATATATGCAGGGTGTCGTGCAGGCGGAGAGGCGGCATCCGGTCACCATCAGCGGCCACTCGTTCTTCAACCTCGTGCTGGTGACCAACGTCGGCGGCGCCGGTGACGTGCACGCGGTGGCCGTGAAGGGCGCCCGGACGCGGTGGCAGGCCATGTCCCAGAACTGGGGGCAGAACTGGCAGAGCGACGCGCTGCTCGACGGCCAGGCGCTGTCCTTCATGGTGACGGCTAGCGACCGCCGTTACGTCGTCTCGCGCAACGTCGCACCGGCCGGCTGGGCCTTCGGCCAGACTTTCACCGGCGGCCAATTCCGTTGATATCGTTCGAGTAAGAATCCGACCAGATCGCAGCACACACGACTGCTATCTGTAATGCCGAGTTTGGTATATACGGTGTACTGATGATGTACGGCGCATATCAAGTGTGAGCTCACGTCAGTACTATACTACCCTGTTTGGAACACAGTTTCACAGGAAGCACTGAAATTTGTGCAATAACTCTGCAAATTTCCCTTACTAGTTGGCATGTACGTGCAACGCACGTTTTACAATTAAGGGGGAAATTTATAAATAGAAAAAGACCATATACCAGGATATAAGGATTACTTCTTTTTTATTTTTCACCAGTTGTAGATTTTATATTGCAAAGATAACCATGCTTATGTAAGCATCATGTAGCATACAAATCTTAGACGGAAGCCAACAAGCCAACGGAACTGGTGTGCCGAAGAAGACGTGCTCCTTGGGTGGCTTCTCGGCACAAATTATGTCACATCCTCAATGTCACACACGTATCAATCAACACAACCTTCAGCGGAAACACCGCCTGGGGCGTCATCACGTGCATGTAGAGGGTAACAGAAAGAGCACACGGAGTAGGCCGTGGACATGAAAATTGTCACCATCCTTGTCGTTGCAGTCGCAGAATATGCCGTTGGCCCATGGGATTTAAGTGGCGCTCACCGAAGCTACACCCGCCGACAAGGAAAGAAGAGATTTAGTGACCTTCCCATAGGCTGGCAGTGCCACTCCGACGATTGCAGCTCGCCGATCGGAGAGATGATTGGAGGGACGCGGTGGAAGCCCCACCCGAGACGATATAGCCGGATGGTTGTGACGCTGCGGCGAAGGGCAAGGCGGCGGACCAGATGAAGTGTAGTCGTTTGGACGCAAATTAGCGGTAGAAAGTTTATAACAGGTTGAACTTTTACTTAGTTTCTTCACCATGCGACCATGATCCTTAAAAAACTGGCGACCAGATATGCAAGAAGTGATGCATATGTTGAAAAGAGTCTGTTACTCACAGAAACAGGAAGTTGTTTGTTTTGTGGCTGATCCTATATAGAATATTTTGATCTTACTAGGAAATTTGCCCGTGCGTTGCAACGGGATGAAAAATGTACTAACAGATGAAAAATTTGCGCGACCCAAATTTTCACCTGAAAAACTGATTTCACTTTATTCATTGTCTGCACCAACATAGCACGAGTGACGGCGAAGTCAAAGAGAAGGTCAAATTGTACAATGTTATAATATCACTGGCCAAGCATAGAAATTATTTCTCAAACTCAAACTATACTCGATGTTTTAAACACATGTACTCAAATAATTGGCACTGCGTAGTTAAACATGCACAGATCTACAACATTTGGGACACATCTCTCACCTTACTGACCTTATTTATGTGTATTGGTATTCTTGAAAAATGGTAAATCTGCATAGGTGTAAACATCTACTATTGGCACAGATATAGATTGCAAAATAATCAAAAGCGTAATATTAGACAATCCTAGGTGGATATAATCTCAGTAATATTAGGGTGCATTTTCACGCAGAAAATACAAAGCTATATCCAAGGAATCTTAGAGAGGAATTTTAGAGCAAATGAGTTTATGCGTGGCCTGTTTGCATAGCAAGGTGGAACAAAGCTTTTTATTTGCTACTCCCTCAGGTACAATAAAATTGACGTGAGTGGAGAAGAGGAAGTAGCATATGTATGTACATGTCTCGCGTCAATTAAAAAGAATCAGAGGTAGTACAATCCTATGGTCAGTACAAATTAGCTAGCTCTGCTCCATCTCGATTTTAACCTGTTCGCATTAGCACGGTACTTAGGCTGTAGCCTAGAATGAACTCGGCATGCGCTAGCTGCACCGTGTGCGCCGTGACCGGCCGCGAGCCTTCCTGCGCGTCGCCGCCGGTCCCTGAACCCCGTTCTGCAGCCGCCGGAAGACCCCCCGATCTCCCCTTCCTCCTTCATTCTTACCAACCGGCGCGCCCCTACGAGGTGCTTGGTCAGCAGCGCGCGAGCAGGGCCGGGCAGACGGGCGCGAGCAGGGGCGAGCGGGCAGGCGACGCTGGCAGAGCACGAGCTGGGGCGCCCGACCAGGGGCGACTGACGGCGCGAGAGCAGGGGAGGGTGCCGGCGCGCGAGCTGGGAGCGGTCGATGCGCTCGACCTCCCGCCAGGAGCAGGGCGTTCGTGGCCGCCACGAGGAGGAATAGGGCGGCGAGGCGTAGCGCGGACAGGGAGGCCGGAGGCGGCGGAGCTCGGCCACGGCAGGGGCGGCTGTAGGCATCTCCTATCTCCGTCGTCGCGTATGTTAATTCCGCCTCGCTGATTAAACCATGCTGCCCGAAGGAATCATCCCGAATCACACCCAATCGCCGGCATCTTAGCACGCCTCACAAGCACGCCTTACATCCATTGAGAGCCCCAGGCCTTGATTTCTTCTGCCCGCGCGAGACCCTGAGTACGTATCTGCTGCGGCCGCCGTCCAGGACCAGGCCGACACTGCGCGAGCCCCCGCGATTTCAGCTGCCGCCGCCGCCCAGATCCGGGCCGCCTCCGCGAGAGGCCCTCGATTTCGCCCCCGCCGCCCGACCGGCGCTGGATCGAACGGGGCTGTAGCAGGGATTTTTGGGCGGCTATGGGGACGGGGGGCACTGTAGTCTCGGTCGGAGCCGGGCCATGCCTCGGCGGAGGTCGGGATCTAATGCGTCTGGGCGCCCGTTCGGGGGAGGAAGGAGATTTTGGGGTGACGATCTAATTTTCTAAACCGAAACGTTATGTTTCACTTGGCGGTGGCAGTCTAGCGTATTGGTGGTAATATGTGATTTAGTGGGAGGGCAAATTCGGAAACAAAAATGACGTACCACAAGAAACCTTAATGCTTTTATTATTAGGTATAGATATAGATTATACATATATACTAATTTATTAACGTATAGTACCTTCTACTTGGAACTTACAGCAGAAGTTTGTACCTCTGTACAGAAACATGACTATAAGGCTGTATTCAAAAAGTACATAAAAACTATGCGGTATTTAGATGTTTGCTGGGAAAAAGATGAGATAGATCAAGGTAGTTTTTTTTCTGTTTCTTGTGGCTGTTTACTTCTGTTAATTCCTCGACGTCTTACTTATAGATATTGGTACTTGCTAATCCTAACAACCTACTGATGTGCAGAGTATAGCTCAGCACTACAGAAAACAAAGGCTAGATGATGTGTTACCTCATCTGGTTCTGCAGTTCTTTGTCATTGCAAGATCACTGTCCGGGGACGCTTTTCAAACAACACCACGCTGAAACAATTCAGCCAAGTCCTCATACGTGCGGATACTGGAGCCCAAAGAAAAATTAATCGATGAACGAAAGAACTCACCGGTGGTCGCGCACAGTTGAGGATCTGACCTTGGCCACGCGACGCTTGCGGAATCGGGAAGCGGCGTTGTCCGCAGCCTGGATGGATTTGGCTGGACCTTTCTTGATGTGTGTGGCTAGTCGAGCTCTGCCTTTGCCGGTAGCTTCTACCTAGTGATGGAGATGGCTCTTACTCGTCCACGGTGGTGCTTGGACGGGATGGGTGCTGCGAGGACCTTTGGCGGCAGCCCCTGCATGGGGCGGTCCCAGCAGCGTCAAGGGCAGCGAGGCGAGTGGAGGCGGCGTCCTGGCCAGCGGCCGGGCTCGTTCCAGATATCGGGGGAGGGGGTCAGTGGTGCGTGAATCCGTTCCTGCCGCCGGATAAGGGAGGTTGCACCGGTCGCCGGAGATCCATGGTGGCGGCAGGATGCAGACGTCTATGCCGAGCTCTGTTTCTTCCGCTGGAGATTCATTCGTGCGATCTTTCACGGTGGCAATTCTTGTAATTATTAGGACTATTAGGGAAACGAACCAGTACGGTGGCAATTTGGTTGTATTATGTGGTTTGGTGGGAGGATAAAACGGTTCAAAACGGACAATGTTGAGTTGTCAAACATTGGGACGATCTGGGTTGTTTGATCGAATATTAAACGGTACAGATTTAAAGTATCCCAACAAGTCAAGTTTGCTCTTTTAATAGTAGTATAGATTCTTCTGCTATGGCCTCAATCACTTCTTTGACTGGTGGCGTATCCCGATCAGCTTCTCGTCACACGTCGTCATGTTTTCTTGACTTTCTAACCTCGATTTGATACCAATTGTTACATAATCCTGGGTCCACCTATGGACCCGCTACACGAGTGTCTCGGCGCACCAATCACGTCCAACCGGAGAATAACACGAGCCGACAAAAGACCTCGCGCACCCCCTCCCCCCAAAGACTGGCTTGATAGGAGGACACACCCTCACCCTTATAAAAGTCGCCCTCATATCTTCCCACAACCGATGCGGGATTAAATCAACAAATCTCTCCTCATACATCAGACACCAGAGGCACACTTAACATCAGCATTCTAGGTCACCAGCATGATCGACAACCACCGTGAGTACACCGAGATTGGAATCCAGGCACCGAGTCTCTCATACCAATTGTTACGTAATCTCTGGATCCACTTAACTAGTGTATCAGACCCGCATGCGTCATGGTGAAGCATCAAAGATGGATTTGCTCAAATTCATTAATTTTAGAGATAATTGCGGATAAATAAGTTGAGTCTAAAATACAACTAGATAAACAATCACATATGATGCGATACAAGATACAAGTAAGTAAATATTAGGAACAAAATAATCGAAGCAAAGAGACGGAGACACTATGATGTATCCTGAAGTTCAAACCCTTGGGGGGGGGGGGGGGGGGGGGGGGCTCTAATCTCCGCTGGATAGGCTGTGGCAAACCAAACCTACATGATCTCTACCAGATCTAGCCTTATTCTCCAATGATCTCTCCACATCAATTGAGACCCCTCTCACCAAGCGGGATATCGAAGTGATTTTACACCTTTACAAATTCCTTGACGACTTCCACACAACAAAATCTTTCGAGTCAACACCAACCGTCGTTCCCAACAAACACAAGAGTAACAAGATCAAATTAAATATGGTGTATATCATCTCTTGTATTGTATGGATGGGAATGGCACAACTAGTGGCAATCGAAGCCTGTAATCTGTTTGACAGTAAATTATCGCTATGGCATCATGGGTGTAGCTGGTGGATACTTACTCCTGAATGGGTATCCAAAATACGATAGGGAAGTAGTAGACTATTTTTCACTGAATCGTCAGATTTTTTAGGTTGAGTGGTTCTTTCAAACTGGTTACTGTGTCATAATTGGCGATATGTATATACGACGATTCCCCACCGTCCTTGTCGTCTCCAACTATTTGAAGTGGTAATCTTGCCTTTGATATTGAATTAATTATTTTGCTTGCGCAGAACATTGCAATTTGGTAGAGTTGTTGGTTTATTTTGTTAAGTGTGCATTATCATCCTACTTTGGCACACGCAGCTGAATGCTGATGTGGCCAACTTACTTTCTGCCCTTTATTGTACTGCTATTGCTTCCTGATGTTTAGCACTTAGGTGGTATTCTAATGGGTTATTACATGTGTGCAATTGGAAATCTTCAATTTCAGGATAATCAAGAAGTGTTTGATTCGTCTTGTGACTATGACTGTCATAATTTTAAGTGTCATAAACAGATACTCCTTCCGTTCCAAATTAGATGACTTCCATTTGTCCGCATGCACATGTATCTATACTTGTAACATGTCTAGATACATCCACATGTAGAGAAAGGGAAGTCATCTAATTTGGAACGGAGGGAGTAGTAATCTGCATCACATTGTGCACTTGCACAAGTTAAGATGGATTTGGACACGTATTGGCTACTTTGTGTCGAGTTGTTTTTTCTTGTACATTTAGAACTATGTAGTTTCTCCATTTTTAGTTACTTAATAAACAGTTGCTTCTGCTAAGTCCTTCTCCTCAACATAGATGATTTTTGGCACAACCAAGTGATTACTGTGCATACTCGAGTTGATGATTTATGATCTCTCATAAATTTGGTGTATTTGTTGGCCTAGTCTTAATGTTTGACAATTAGATCTATTTGCGTTGTAGGTTGGGGACTAGACAATTGGTTAAAAAAAGAGGGAGTTGAGCAAGGAATCATGAAGGATACTAGTGATAGATCTTACTCTTTGTGCTTATGATCCATCAGCATTCTCATTGTTCTGGTGACCAACCTGTGTAGAAGCCATCACCGGAGATGCAAAATCAGGAGCAACTTCCTGGGATCTTCGACTGTAGGACGTCCGAACGATTCCGCTGCCAAATTTCACGGGCCATCACAATTTCTTGGTAGGGTCAGGTTCGGCTGTAATCCAAACAGGCCCATGTACCTTAGCTGTTATTAGAGTAAAAAAGAAAAAAAGCCCAGCTCTGATCCGATCGTGGCGTCCTGCAATCGATCGAGTGCGAACAGAAAATATCCTTCCGTGTCCCGTCCTCCGACTCCTCCCGTCGCCGTCAAGCCACCGCCACCTCTCCGGTCGAGAATCCTGCCACAGCCCCGTCGCTCGCCGTCCCACCCCGGCGCTCCCGCTGTCCCGCATCCAGAGTCCGGCTCCCCGCTTCCCGTCCCTTGCCCTGCCCCTAACCGGCTAACCCTAGACGAGAGCAGGGAGGCGCAGCACTGCGGAGGTCCCGGCTCCGGCGGCGTGCAGCAGGGCTGGCAGCTGCACAGAAGTCAGCAGGCGCTCCGATCCTCCAACGGCGGCAGCAGTAACTGTCAGCTGAGCCTGGTAGTCCAATCTTCATTTCTCCAAACTTTGCAACCTGTTCACAACTGATTTAGTTATAGGTTTGACGTCCAGTAAATTGTATTCAAATACTCAAATGTGGAATTGATTGTTGATAGATTGAACATTTTGGGTGATAGATTGAACATTTTCCGCAATGAGTTTAGTGAAGAGCAAATTGAGGATTAAGATGGGTGATAGTCTTTTAGATGATTGCCTAATTACATGCATTGTGGAAGACAATTTCTACGAAGTGAAGGAGGATGATATAATTGAGATTTTCATGCACATGAAAGGCGTAATCCCAGCATATAATCTTCTTTGAACTCTTGAAGGCATATAGGTTTCTTTTTATGCAAAATACAAACTTAATTGTGAATGCTAATATGTTCGTAAGACCATAGTGCTATTGGTAAATTCTACATGGCATGTCTTATTTGTGTTACAATTTATTTTTATGAAGGTGGACCGTGCTGCTTAAAATCCTAGATCCTCCACTCCTGTGCGCTGCGGTACGCCACAGTTGCTTCCTACACGCTTCCCTTCTTGATCCCCTTCCCAGTCGCTGTGCCACGCGATGGCGGCGCTGCCTTCCACCTCCTCCTCTCCGCCCGGGGAGATCCCTATCGAGAGATCGCCTACTGTCTTCGGCGGTAGCGACGACCATGCATCGCCCTCAAGGTATGTGCCATCTCATCTGTTTGTCTGTTCTCCCCTATTCGATGCAGTGATCCTTTAGCCTGTCTCTTGGTTATTTCCACACTGAACTAAGTTTACAATCAACTGTGCTGCACGAGTGGCTCGGTTTTAGCCTCGGTTGTCTGGCCTAGATCGTTGTGCGAAATTGCGGCCTTCTGTTTATAGCCTTAGAAGGCACAATTCGATCATAGAAGCAAAATTCCGATAGGCACAACTGCCCAGAAAGAGGCAAGGTTGACTAATTACAGGTTAAGATTTCTACTTCGACCTCAGCATAGCTATGTTCATTGTTGCATCTATTTCAGTCGGCGTAGCTGTTATGCGATGCAAATGCACGATCCAGTTTTCTGAGGGCATCAGCTTGGTTAATTATATGTCTATAGCGGGATCACACTCGTGCGTTTTGCTGTATGTTTTTGTACAGTTTGGACGGTATCCAATCTGCTATTTTGTACATGTTTCTGCTTTCAGGGCCGAATTGCTTAGCATGGTGAAGAAACATTCACATTTGATTGGGTGGACTGTCGTTGAGGCTGAAGATGACCCATCAGATGTGGAGATGGATGATAAATTCTGGCATGAAATGCTTGATCTTTTCTTTGTACGTGGTAGGGTGTCAAAGAGCAGGGAAGAGGATGACCTCGTCTTCTTTGTCAATAACATGGTACCTTATAGTCCCGCTGACTTCCCCCTTATGTAACCTGATACGGCGCAACTATGTGCAATAGACATCTCACCATTTGATGATAGTGTGTTTTAATGCAGAAAATGCATAGCTATGGGTTCAATGATAAAATGGAAGATCCACCTCCCTTTTTCGTTCGGAGATGGGCCCCTGCGGTATGAAGCTATACTAATTTCACTTTACTTCAGACTGGCTAATACTGAGGCTTTTGTGGAAATAGATTCAAGGACAAAAAAATAGAAATTACGTATTCTTTCTTCACTTTTTTGTATTTATATGTCCTGTACTGTTGATTTAATTCAGTTGTATTTATAAAAAAGTGTACATTTTTATCCAGTTCTGAATATTTTGTACTGAGTATTTGCCACGACCGCTTTTTTACCTGTAATGTTTTTTCTTTATTTTACTCCCTCCGTCCGGAAAAGGATGTCTTGGATTTGTCCAAATACGGATGTATGTAGACATATTTTAGTGTGCACATACATCTAAATTTGGACAAATGAAAGACATCTATTTCCGAACGGAGGGAGTACTTGGCTAGTGTTTTTAGTTGTTTTCTTGCACTGCACAATAAATTCTTTTGCTAAATATATAAATGTGTACTATTATCCAGTTAAGCTAATAGTTTTTGTTCCTATTGTTAAAATATATTTTTGCAAGGCAAACAAACCTATTGTTTTATTAACTCTCTGTATCTAGGAAGCTTATTCTAACTTTGTTATTAACTTCTGAAGGAGCTCTTTTGGGTACATCCTACACAATTTTCATATGTATAACTTTAATGAACATGCAGTACTGCAAATTTATAGTTGTGACTTGTGAGTTGCATGATGACAATGTCAGAACCCTTACCATTATGATTCTGTATGCATGAACACCCAGTGGGTGCAGATTTCTTGTTTGTGAGGTAATTTGCAAGACAACTGACAATGCAAATCCTTAGCACTGTTCTTCTATGCCTTACTTGGTTAACACAGTGTTTGTTAGAGAATCTCTTTTAAGAAGAATAAATTTCTGTCGAGGCACTGAGTTGATTATGCTCTTTTTTTTTGCAATTACCAGCTTGAAAAGCTCATCAATGTTAATTCATCTGAGATTGATTGGGAACGTTCGTTCTATTTGAATTTAGTCGCTCACACGTCATATACTGTCACAGTTGCAATATGCAGGTACGTTTCTCTGTCAGTTCTGCTAAGATCTTACAAGCTTTTATGCACTCCGAACAATTGACTGTAATTATGCATACGAACAACCTTTTTTGGTAATCTGATGAAGTAAATTCTCTATGATATTAATACAATACTTTTGGTCTGTTGGCCATATAGCCAGTTAAAAACCCTTCAGATTTTTGGTTCATAGTTTCTCATCCTTTGTCAAAATGTAATACATAATGATTGTCATGTCATCTAAGTTCCGTGTGGGATGCTATGCCCTTTTTCAGCTATAAGGTTTAGAGTCTGGGTTAGTGGTACATTCACAACTGTTTCATTAGCTGACTAAACAATTTACGACCACATATTTATCTTTCAGTATGAGTTTGGGCTGTAATGTTAGCGGACTCAAAATCTTAGAGTGCCAGTAGTATCCATTCTCATGGAAAACAATTGTTAGATACCTCAGTAATATTACCCGGTTATGTGCTTCTTACAATCTGCTTCCACAGCATTGGGGATCTTCGCAGTCGTGCAGATAAAAGCAAGCGGTTGCCTCCAGTTTACAAGGTTTCGAAAACTGTATATGCATCGCCTAGCCGCGTAAATTTCCGCCTTGATCGAAGGAAGGTAATGTTTTCTGGCATCCTCTTTTGAGAGGGACATCCTTTAATATAAATAATCTGACATATCTCTTCAACAGGCTGTAGAAACAGTACCTGCATATCCTAACATTTGTTTCTCGGTTGATGACTTTGATGATCCTTTTGATGCGGTGGTGAGTTCTAATTTAATTCTCCTACATTATATAGCAGTGTGCGATACTTTGCAAACATTGTAGATGTTTGAAAATATGCAACTTGTATTTGCTGGAGGCCAAGGGCCAGTATATATACACGTGCAAGTCTATACACGTGCAAGTCTGTAAACATGCAGTAAGCCCCTTAAACAATGGGGGAAAAGCACAGCAATATACGGAAAGTACAAACTACTCTACAGTAGATGTGTACATTTGCGTTACTTATGCTCCATGGTTTTTCTTTAGATGGCTTTTACCATATACTTTCTAAGTTGACCCTACGAGTAAAGTGATCTTCTAAATTTGTTCAGGTTTTGTCAGACCCAGAGCACTGCTATTGTGTGATTCTCAATGCACATGATGGGGCAGCATTTCCTGAAGAAACTGAATCAAACAATTCCGTTTCAAACATACAATCCGGGGGCAACTCTGGGAGCATTGCAAAGAACCCACCGAAGGTTTACTTTCTTTCTATATGATGGTTGTTCTGTAACAGTTTTAGGTTCACTGCATCAGATAATATTCTGTATGAACTATACACCCCATAGTTCAGGTGGTTGTCCAGACATCTTCTCTTCAATTATACTCCCTCCGTTCCTAAATATAAGATGTTTTAGCATTTGTCCACATTCACATATATGTAGATGTATGTAGACATATTTTAGTGTGTATGCACACTCATTTTAGTATGCACCTAGACAACATGTTGAATAGCTAAAACTACTTATATATTGGAACGGAGGGAGTAGTTCAACTATTTTTACAAAATCCAGTCATTGGACTATTCAAGCGTCATCTCAGCTCTGTTGCACGAAGCAGCTACTCAGCCTGCCAAGTGCCAACCCCCATCCACTTCTCTCTTTTCTCCTCTGTTTTCTGTCTATTTTGTTCTGACCTGCATCTTGAGTGCCAACCCTGCTCACGGTAAGGCCAAGGGCTGCTTATAAGCACTCGAAACATCTACCACTCCACAGCCGGCACCCTCTTCTCTTTGTTGTTTTATTAATCTATATTTGAACTACTCTCTGCACACCTAGTTATGCTTCAGAAGTTATCTGCTTCTGGGAGACACTTCTGATTGTATGCAGTATTTGCCTCACACCTGTCTCTTTAGGAAGAAATCCATATTACTCCGTGCTTTGCCTCTCCAAAATCCAGTTTGCACTTTATATTTAAACCAAAGTAGTGATACCTCAACTTTCTAAAAAGAAATTCTGGCTTTCCTGCTGATTTGGCTCGTGGAGTTTACTAGATTTATACTGCAGAGAACTCTCTTCTCAGGCTATGTCAGCTACCAAAATGTTCGTGAAGCTTATGATGGTTAGTCTTTCATCCATTTACTCTATTTACTGCGAAACTATTGCACTGATGGACATGTTATCAAGTACTCCCTCTGTCTGGAATTAGTTGTCGTTGAAATGAGTGTATCTAGACCCATTTAAGTGTGTAGATTTACTCATTTTAGAGACATCTAATTCCGTACAGATGGAGTATTACTTCCCATTAAATTGTTTTCTTGCTCTGCACTAAGCATGAGTTTGGTCTTTAGTAACACTATTTCTTCGTCAACACTTTACTCAACCTAGATAGGTGACGTCCTGTTTATTTTTTTTATAGATTTATAGTTTTCTCACGTATGCTTGTCCGAACGTTTTAGCTGGCAGATCCAAATTCGGGAGCTTCCTCTCACTTGGTCAAGACAGTACTAAACTTGATAAACTTTTCATGAGGGGCCCTGAAGGACGCGGGGAAGTTGAAGTTGCTGTTTCTGGGATTGCAGGTCTTCTATGCTCTGTCTATTCTATGCAAACTATACAACTCTTTGATCCAATGCTAGCTTACAATTTGCATTAAAGAATTTCATTTTGAACAATAACCAACTTTATAGAATTTATAAAAAGTTGCAACAAAGATACTTGATCACCTACTGAATATTAATTTCCACTTCTCCACAACGCTCAAATACTCCCATGCACTTTTGTTTTGCTCTAGCTCTACTGCAAGTTATCGACTTGACAAACTGAAACTACTTTCCTTTTTGCTAAACTAGATCAGAGCCATGAAAGATCAAAGAAAGATCCTGGAGATAACTTCCGGGTTCTTGTTCATAGGGCGGCTTCTGCTGCATCAAAGCTAGCAAAGCATGCCTACGAGGCTGCATCTGCCAACAAACGATTGGATGATGAGCTTCTTCCTCTAAAGTGTTGTTTGATGGCAGTATCTCTTCCTTGGGACTACATTGCCCATGACTTGCTGCACAAGGTGAGGTCTTCATAATTACTCCCGTATAAGGTCCAAATTGTGTTGATATTCAAAATTGTTGCAGAGTAGTCACGTCGATTTGGAGCCCGGTATTTTAGAAAAAAATAGCATATAAAGGTTTCAAAAAATTATGCTTTTGACTATGTTTGTACATATTTATATGATCTACAGATCTGCAAAGTTTCGCGGAAAAATATTGAGAATTTTGGGCTACAAAATAAAATAAAATATTTGTGGCTCTAAAAATGAAAAAAAAAGTTGGTTTTGATCCTCACATTTCTTTGTGGATAATGACATATTTCTATGAAACTTGTGTCGTACATACTAGATGTGTAGATGTGCTCGTATGTTTTTTTTTTCATATTTTTTTTTGAGATATGCAAATGTGGTTTTCAGTTTTTATTTTAAAAGGGCTCCAGTGAGCTCAAGAGTCAGTAGCAATTTTAGCCCTTTTGTAGCTTATTTTCCTCATACCAGTCATGTATTATTATTATTGTTACTGAGTCGATTATTGTTTATGTTCTTGATGAAAAGGATTTGTTCACTATTGTTAATGTGATTAACCTTATATGAAAAACTGGCCTATACCTGTTAAAACTTTCAGTGTATTACTAGAGAGCTTAATTGATGTTTCTGTAGACAGGCTTGCTCACGCTATTTCATGTTAATATGATTACTTACGACTGGCAAGAGGTAAATTGTAGTGTCGCTGATTGAAATACAATTGGATTAGGTTCTGCTCATATTGGGTGTAATTCATCAATATAATTGTTCTGGTTTAATTAATTCAGCTCATGATGAAGTATTGAAATGTTCTACCATTCACCAGGAAACGCCACCATTGGATTTCTGAGGCTGTAGGTCCACTGTAATGTAAAGGGGCGGTTCATAAAGATTGTGCAGGAATGTGTGGCTAAATATGTTGTAGACTCAGATGGCATGTGAGAAAGGATGGAGCCACCCAAGAAAGTGAGAGATCGTGTACATGTACTTTACTAGACCAAACTCTTAGATTTTGAGCTAGTCTCTGTGCAGACTTTATTATGTACATGTACTTTATTAGACCAAATTGAGATAAGTAAGGCATGTAAATATTGAGTGCTTCTCTCCTTGTGAGAAAGAAATAGTGTAATCTTTTATTGTTTTCTGGGTCGTGTTTGATACATTTTACAGTTCTCATCAAGGAATAATCGTGGCGTTGTCAATTCACTCAATTGCAGCGGCTTTGAATTTACTTTTCAGCCCGCGAAGCCTAATTTTGGATGCGGGGGTCTGTGGAGAGGCCACATTCTTATATGATGCCAACATGTCCCTCACCCTCGAACCCTAAGCATCTTTCGCGCCAACGCTGTGGCCAACAAGCCTTGTCTCCTGTTCGGTTTCTGCTTGCCGCCTCCTCCTGCGTGGGTCGCTGGCTCGGGTTTGGTGGATGGCCGGGACAACCCTCAATCTTATGAGTGTCTATCGTGGCGGACTTAATTTTATCAAAGATGATGAAAACTTAAACTCACAACCATTTATGTGTTGGAGAGACCAGAACGGCGAGAGCATGGGAGAGAAGAACTCTGTGACGATAAGGTATGGGGGGGGGGGGGGGGGGGGATAAGAGAGGAGAGGTGGTGGCCCTGCAAGGTTGGAAAATATTTCTTTCTGTGCGATTAACTTGCTAGTGATGATTCGAACGAGGCGCTACAAATGTGCACATATCTATTGAGCAACCTTTGGCAAGGAGACGATTCATATTCCCTCTGTTGATAATCATTCTGCATTCTGAGTTTGATAAAATTCAAATTTCATAAAACTTGACCAAGTACATAGAAAAATATCAATATTTAAATGGCAAATGCATATAATATGAAAATACTTCCTCTATTTTACAATATATGGCGTTTTGGATGGCTCCATTCCATTATCGTCTCCTCGTCTAGAACAGCGAGAGCATGGGAGAGAAGAACTCCGAGACGATAAGGGAAAGGAGGGGGATAAGAGTGAGGAGAGGTTAGGTGGGATGGTGATCCACCCAGGTTATATTGTGAAACAAAGGGAGTATATTTTGTGATGATTCTAATAATATTTATTTATATTGTCGATATTGATATTTTCACATATATGCTTGATCAAACTTTACAAAATTTGAATTTGACTAAACCCGGAATAGCTGGTAATGAATCAGTGATGGACTGAGGGAGTATACAAAGAGCAACGCAAGCAGTAATGGCCATCTTGTCTGCTAAGTCCTGGCTGACGTTGTTGCTATCAACCTTGCAATGCATGACTGCACCATAATCGTCCAAGGAGAAAATAGTTACCTACGGCGTTTAGTTTAAAAAAAACCTGGGTGGATCACCATCCCAGCTAACCACCGACTTCGAAGCATAAGAATATCAACCTAAATGATGCGCCACATGATTAGCATTTCTTGGAAAATGCTCAAATACAATGCCGGTAAAGAACGCGTCCACATGACTGTTCAAGTGCATTCCCTTTATCGATTTTTTTAATTGTTCAAATACAATGTCATTGAGGGAATACGCTCACATGAAGCAGATTTGAGACAATTAGGTCGCAGACTAATCAGCGCAATCTACTCGTCATTAGAGGTTATTAATTCAGGTAATAACATCCGCCACTATGGTAGAAATAGGAAAGCCACTTGGCTCCTGAATTCCAGTGATTATGGTGTTTAAAAAAAATTAAAAAGTATTTATAATTTCAAAAAATTATTAAAAAATCTGAATGTAGACAGTGATGTATCTTATAAGCATGCAAGATCGCAATGTGAAATTCTTTTTATTATGGACTACACAAAAATAACTAGTGAACATTTGAAAATGTGAATTGTTCACTATAATCAGAACTGTACTTTTTTTATTTTTGCGTAGTTCAAAATACAAAGTATTTCAAACTAAAATTTTACAATTTGTGGGAGACAACATTGAGAACAACCATGATTTTTTTTGATTTTTCTAAAACTTTTATATTGGAATTTTAAATTTTTAAAATAAAGAGATCACTAAATCCCAGGAGCACGAAATCTGAACCAATGATGGAACTAAAATAATAAGTGCTGTGGGTAACCTTGTGCAAAAGCCTCACGCATGATAGCAACCAAAACCCACGTTGTCGTCATGTTATGCATACTAGCATGTTAGGCTTTCGTTGTATATGATGTCGTAACATTCATTCTTACAAGGAGAGATATCATAAAAATCCACTCGTCATGCTCACAAAGTATAGCAATTTGTAATCGATAGTCATGGTCCACGACAACTGTTTCTCTCGTCGCCTTTGTCTTTCTCCCAAACTGCGTAGAAGGATAGAGGTCCCGAGATTAATGCAAATAGACGATTGAAAGAAGGATACATGGTACCACCAGAAGCTTATACCACTGATGTGCGCCATTGTTGCTTCTGGCCATGCGCCCTACCAGAAGTTCAGACTGGGGTTTGGTGATGTCCTAAGGGCGTGCTCAGTTGGGGAAGGTAGCCGGCGGCTGCACAAGCGATGTTGTCAGTGGCAGAGAGAAAGGCGTAGGGGACTAGTGGAGACATGCCCTTCTGTCCCGGCCCGTGAGGGGCTTTAGTCCCGGTTGGCCAACCGGGACAGGCCCGGGACTAAAGGCCCAACCTTTAGTCCCGGCCCTGTTACCAGCCGGGACCAAAGGCCCTCTACGTGGCCGCCACAGAGCGCGCTGGGGGCAACCCCTTTAGTCCCGGCTCGTATTACTAATGATAATTTTGTTTTTTTTTTTTTTTTAGGGTTTAGGGTTTATTTGTTTTCTTTTATTTATTTCTTTCTTCAAAATAGTTTTCGTATTTCTACGCTACCACATACCGTACACGTTCGTGCATATATAAGATAACTTGTCTTACGATTGAGCGTACAAATATATACAATTTTGATAGTTACATGGATATCACAATTACTGGGACTAGAGCCCGTCTATTCGATTACACGGCCGGGATCATCAGTAGCGCCTATTCATACTAAATTCTCCGGCGTCGTTTACCATCTCTTTCAACAAAAATCCCGCCAGTTCCTCTGCAATTCCTAGTAGGCGTTGCTCTGGTAGGAGCCGATCCCGCATTCTATTGAACTATATAAGAAAAGGAGATCAATATGAACATCAATCATGATAACAAAAAGTGACGGTAATAAAATAATGTTGTGAATGTATTGCTTAGTCGAGTCTATAATCATTGTGCTCAGTGGTAAACGTGCGAATGAACTCGCAAACATAGTATCCACATAGATTCGTCCCCGGTGGCTGCCTCGCGCACTTTACGAGAATAGAATTCAATCAAAATAATAATCTAGCATCATAATTGTATTGAAACTAGAAGTAAAGAGATGCGCGGACATATCTCGTACTACTTACCGTGACCGGAGTAAACGTCAGCTTCTCACTAAAGGAACCCGTCACCACACTCCTGAACAGGTTCCAAAACCTGCCCGGCAAAGAAAATGAATTAATGAATGAGTTATTCATTACCTGATATCTCATGAAATCAACGAAAGAGACCGATATAGCGCGAAAATTACCTCTGGAGCATGTCCTGCATGTTGCGGAACTCTTCCAGGTGTCTCTTTAATGGGTCCATGACTTCAACTATTCCCTTATCAACTTGAATGTCTAGCAGAATCCAGTGGAACCTGCACACGTTTATATATACGTCAGTAACTCATCAATTACACTTAACATCGAGTAAGCAAAAGTGAATGTGTACAACAGAGTAAGACCCTCACTGGAAGTTGTAAGGAAACAGTATGTGGTCACAGAAATTTTGCTCCGTTAGAAACCTTAGAAGGTTTTCCGCCGTCTCGTCGGGTTTCGTCGTTAGCGAATGTATATGTACTTTATCTGGGTCAATGAACCCAACACTATAGATCTTTCTTTTACATTCCCGGATCTTCATTCTGCATAATAGAGTACAAAAGGATATAATGAGGATAATTACATGCAATGAACTGAACAACTGAAAAACTGAACAACTTATATGTAGACAATGAATTCAACAACTTACAGACAATAACAACTCATGAGAGTTTTGTCGAGGGCGTCGAAATTGTATAACTGGAAGAGTTCTGAAAACTCAACATGGACCTCTTCGGTCGGAAGAAGTACTCATGTGGGACTTTCGCCACGATCATTGTTCTGCCCCCTACCACACTCAAGTACCATTCATGCAAATTCCGCATTTGTGTTGGCAGTTGTTCCAACTTCTATTTGCTGACCAAAGGCTTCCCTGGGACATATGTAGGGACAACATCAGCCTTGGGTAACTTGTCGTCTTGGGAACCTAGCAATTCAGCAACAGTCACACCCATAGCGGCCGCCAACTTCGCAGCTTCTTCCATATCCTGCTGCAGCACCTGGGGAACGTCTTCGGATAACACCTTGAGGGGTGGGATCGATTGTTTGGCCTGTTCTCCGAGCTGGGGAACGTCCTTCTTTTCCCGCTTGCACTTTTACTTGATTTGCTCCCGCTTGCACTTTTACTTGATTTGCTCTTCTCCACTTCCTTCCGAAGTGTGCGTAGATAGTCATCTGGCTTATGGTGCAACTCATATTGCGATTTTGTGTTCAGAAAATCACGTGCCCACGCTTTTTGCTTCTCGGTGTATACCGGGGCGGGCTTGGGTTTCTTCTTTGCAAAATGCGCATCTTTTTCGGCCTTTGCGATCGCTGCGATTTGCTCGTCAGTACGATCGTAAGTTCTGATGGGAAGATTCTTATGAGGTACTCTTGGGAGGGGCGACATTTGTCGTTTTGGGCTGCTGCGTCGGTTAGTACTCATCGACGGAGCACGCTTCCGCTTATTGTCCTTAGCGGGCAAAGGCGGCGGCGAAGACGGCCGACCCAAGTCCGGCGGCGGAGATCGAGATGGACTCGCGCTGTGGTGGTCGTAGTCATGGGGTGGGCTTCTTGGAGGTGATGGAGGTGTAGGTGACCTGCGACGACTCGGAGGCGGTGTTGTCCTTGGCGTCAAGCCTGGAAACTTGATGTAGTTCTTGTCCCATAGAATGATATCACCCACAACTTCTCCGAGTGTCCTCTCATCTTCAGGTCCAGGGATGTCAAGATCCATATCATGAAACCCCGATACGATTTCATCCACCCCGACTTTAGCATAGCCAGCTGGAATCTCACGGCCTTGCCAGCGTGCGTCAGGTGGACAAGGTAAAGCATATCCGACCGCCACCTTCATGGATATGTTCTTCAATTTTGATGGAGCTCACAAGATATTGAATCCTTGATTCCATCCACGGGGTAGCCGGGACCGCCATCTATCATCCGCCGTGCATCGTCAGCCGGGACCTCCGAGTCACCCACGCTGCTTTTCCGCTGAGATGGGCCGGCGGTAATATCGAGTACAGGATCTTGCAGGCGCACTACTCCTCTAAGTTCGTCAATCTGCTGCTGCTGTGGTGGTTAATTCTGGCAAGCAACTGGTTGAACTGTCTCCCTCCTCCTCCTGCTGTCGCTGCTTTGCTCTCGCTCGGCTTCTGTAAGTTTCTATGTCTTTGGCAAACCCAAGCCACCACGGATACTTAGGGCCAAGGCCTCGTGTTCGTCCTCCTTTTTCGTCATTCCCGAGGACCAGTGTCAGCAAGTCTTTCTCTCTATCGGGACGGAACTTTAACTTCCCCTCTTTAATTTCTTTCACCACTTTAAGCCAATTTTCCCTGGGTATCCTAATCCCGTCACTGCAAACAAGGTCCCCTGTTGTTTCGTCGTATGAACCCCCATGCGCAAGGAACCAATTTCTTGCCCTCAATTCCCATTCTTCGCGCATCCATTCTGGTTCGATCCCTTTAGCAAGCAGCTCTTGCTCTTTTTTATCCCACTTTGGCATGGCAGTCTCGTAGCCCCCTGGCCCCAATTTATGGTGATATTTCTTCTTCTCAGCATTTTTCTTGTTCTTACTGACATCGCCTTGGCATCTTGTGACTCCTTGTACTCCTTAAATGCGTTCCAGTGATTCGCCTGCTTCGCTAGATAGCCTTCGAATACTGGAGCAGTCTTTTTCTTCAGATATTCTTGCCATAATCTTTTCTTCCACACCCGGAATAGTTCGGCCATCTTCTTAAGAGTCCACCGCTTGACTTTCTCCTCAATTTTGCAGTGTCGGCAGGATCCTCAAATTCTGGCAGGGTGAAATGTGCCATGAGGTCATTCCAAAGACCCTCTTTGTACCTTTCGGCGACATACTCACTATCGTTCGCCCCTTTGCGCTTATGCCAGTCTCGAACGGTGATCGGGACGTGATCCCTAACCAGAACTCCGCATTGTTTTTAAATACATCGGCAGCCTTCTTGGGTTCCTTCGGTTCGCCCGTAGGGGATATGACCTCAAATGTATAATGCGTAGATGGGGCCAACTTTTTGGTCGGGCCTCGTTTGGAAGATTTGCTCGATGTGGAGGCCTAAGAGAAGAAACATTCGTCAATTTATATATATACAACTCAAGTAATGCATCTACTGATCGCCGAACTTCATATATACCTCGCCGGACTTCGTTAAGGGTCCACCGGCTTCTCCATCATCGGAGCCATCGCCTTCTCCATCGTCGGAGCCGTCGGCTTCATCCTCACTTCGGTCGACCTCCATTCCATCCCCGGAGGGGTTCAGATACGACGACGGAGATTCGGCTGGATCAGCACCTGGGGCGTCGTGGATTATATTCTCGAGAATTTCTTCCTGTGTTAGGTCTCTGCGGATTGGACTAGGTGGATCCATAGTTTCTGCAAAATGCACACAATATTATTTCAAAATGCATAATATTATCTCTATCTCTATCTTAAGGTTAGCATACACAAAAACAAATTTTGCATTATTCACAATTAGTACTAAATTGCATCTATAAAATTTTGCATCTATAAAATTGCATCTTAAATTTGTGTCTATAAAATCGCATCTTAAATTTGCATCTCAAAATTGCTACACAAAAATTGCTAAATTTTCTAACTTTTGCTAACTTATGAAATTTGCTAACACTAGCATTACACAAGAATGTTGCAAAACTAACATCTTTCCAAAACAAACATACACAAAACTAACAATTTTACTAACACTAACAATTTCCTAATAACATTTACTAAATTTCCTAATAACACTAACAATGTCACTAATTCAAAAAAAATCACTATAATCCTCCAAAAAAAAAAATGGCCGTGACCGTGGCCTCCTCCACGACGTAGCCGTGGCCGTGGCTGTGGCGGCCACCACGCCGTGGCCGTGGCCGTGGCCCTCCACCACGCGCCACCACTGTGGTGCCCGTGGCCGCCACCACGCGCCACCATGGGGGAGAGAGAGCGAGGAGGGGGCAGAGGACCTACTTCTAGCGGCGGCGGAACGGCAGAGCGAGGCAGGGGAGGGGCGGTCGACGCGGCGACGACGACGTCACAGACGGCGTGCGGCAGGGGGCAGCACCTCGGGGCGGCGGCTCCTCCGCTCGACGGCGTGCGGAGCGGCAGATCGACGGCGCGGCGGAGCAGGGCTTCGTCGTTGGGGGCGTTGGCGCGTCGTCGAGGCGGAGAGAGGCGTCGATTTGGGGGAGAATGCAAAAAATCTCGGCCGCAGCCACCAAAATCCCCGCGAAACTGACCTTTAGGACCCTTTAGTCGCGGTTGGTAATACGAACGGCGACTAAAGGTCCCTCTGGGCCGCAAAAAATTGGGCGCGAAGCCCAGCGGACATTTAGTCGCGGTTGGAAAAGCCACCCGGGACTAATGGGCTTTTCGATTTTTTTTTCTGTTTTCTTTTTGTTTCCTTTTCCTTTTTTCTGTTTTCTTTCATATTTATTGATTTAATCGTCCAAATCAGCTCAAATTAGTCTCTAAAAAATTGTCAAATCAACAACTTATGTACATCCAAAATTAGTCTCTACAAACTATTAACAATTTTGCCATTTTCAATTAAAAAATGGATTAACTAATATTTTTTTGCATATTTTTGAATCTCACTAAACTTTCGACATGAAAAGTGTTTTGAATATGAATAACTAATCCAAAAGTGACCGGACCGGACTCGTTAAAAAATTGTGAGACATTTTGCCATTTTCAATTAAAAAATGTATTAACTAATATTGTTTGAATTTGTAATAATCATCTCTTTATCTTAAAAACATCCTTAACAACATCCCACACAGTTACATAAAAGGATACATTATTACCATCACTAACAGTTACATTACTACATAAACGGACTTACTGGATCGGAGGCCGTAGGATTAGGGGAACGGCGGGACGAGCCAGCCCCATTCGCGGCCGCCTGGTTCTCGCGCGCACGTTGGCGGCGTAGGGCACGAGACATGGAGGATGAGTCTTTCAGCGCCCAAGCCAGCTCGGAAGCCTCCTTCGCCTTGATCTGGCAGGAAGTCCTGGCTCCCTGGACACGGTCATCGCAGACGGACTGCAAGGAGGCTTCAATGGCCTCCTGCATTTGATATGCGGGCACTCACGAGCCAACGTTGGGCTGTATGCAGGGGAAACCGTGTGTTTTGTTCTTTTCAGTGTTTCTTTCGAGTGCTTGTGAGCCGGGACTAAAGGGAATCCCACCAATAAGGAAGAAGCACACGGATCGTGTGTTTCTTTCAAGCGCTTGTGAGCTGTTGGATCAGGGGTGTGTTTCTTTTGAGGGCTTGTGAGCTGTTGGATCAGCACTAGCGCAACCACTTTGTGAGCCACACGGCCCTATATATAGCCCACCTCTCGGACATGTTTGGCACTCACTCTGTACTCATTGTAGTTCATTTCGTAAACAAAGCATTCGGATTCCCTGCATATGTCCGACGGTGCATTTGATATGCGGGCACTCACGAGCCACCGTCGGGCTGTATGCAGGGGAAACCGCATGTTTTGTTCTATCTACAAAATCTTTCAGTTCATCGACCGAATACATTATTACACATCACCAACATCCCTATCTATTGTTTCTGTTTTCTTCTGCGCCGTAGCCATGGAGAATCTTCATCATTTAACAGGATGCTTGGGTCAGTTTTCACTGTGAAGGGCGGAATTTTATGAAACTTATTATAATCTTCTGACATGTCTGTCTTGTCATCCACTCCCACAATGTTTCTTTTCCCTGAAAAAACTATGTGGCGCTTTGGCTCATCGGACGATGTATTCTTTTGCTTATCTTTTCTTTTTTTCGGTTTGGTAGACATGTCCTTCACATAGAAAACCTGAGCCACATCATTGGTTAGGACGAATGGTTCGGTGTGGTACCCAAGATTCTTGAGATCCACTGTTGTCATTCCGTACTGTGGGTGTACCTTTACCCCGCTAGCTGTCAGGTTGACCCATTTGCACCGAAATAAAGGGACCTTAAAAGTAGGTCCATAGTCAAGTTCCCATATCTCCTCTATGTACCCATAATATGTGTCCTTCTGCCCATTGTCGTCTGTTGCATCAAAGCGGACACCACTGTTTTGGTTGGTGCTCTTTTTATCTTGGGCGATCGTGTAAAATGTATTCCCATTTATCTCGTACCCTTGGAAAGTACATATAGTCGAAGATGGATACCTAGCCAACAAGTACAGCTGATCTCCAACAATGGTGTTATTCATGAGATGTGTCTGCAACCAACTGCCGAAAGTCTTCTCGTGTTCCCCTTTAATCCAGGAGTCAGCCTTCCCCGGGTTTTCGGAGCGTAGAATATTCTTGTGTCTCTCGATATACGGAGCCACCACGGTGGAATTGTGTAGAACTGTGTAGTGTGCTTGAGTGAAAGAATGCCCGTCCCTACATACCGTTGCTTTCCTTCCTAGTGTGCCTTTTCCAGTCACCCTCCCCTCATACCGAGATTCAGGAACACCAATCGGCTTAAGGTCAGGAAGAAAGTCAACACAAAACTCAATGACCTCCTCTGTTCCATAGCCCTTGGAGATGCTTCCTTCTGGCCTAGCACGGTTACGAACATATTTCTTTAAGACTCCCATGAACCTCTCGAAGGGGAACATATTGTGTAGAAACACAGGACCGAGAATTCTAATCTCTTCGACTAGGTGAACTAGGAGGTGCGTCATAATATTGAAGAAGGATGGCGGGAACAACAACTCGAAGCTGACCAGACATTGGACCACATCAATCTGTAACCCTGATAGACTTTCTCGATCGATTACCTTCTGAGAAATTGCATTGAGGAATGCACATACCTTCACAATGGCCAGTCGAACAATTTTCGCTAGAATTCCCCTCAATGCAACCGGAAGCAATTGCGTCATAAGCACGTGGCAGTCATGAGACTTTAGGTTTTGGAATTTTTTCTCTTTCATATTTACTATTCCCATTATATTCGACGAGAAGCCAGACGGGACCTTGATACTGAAAAGGACTTCAAAAAAGATTTCCTTCTCTTCCTTGGTAAGAGCGTAGCTGGCAGGCCCTTGAAACTGCCCTGGATGCATGCCGTCTCGTCCTTTATGACGTACATGGTCCTCCCGTGCTTCCGTGTTTTTTTGACTTCCCATACAAGTCCAGGAAGCCTAGAATATTCACGCAAAGATTCTTCGTCAGGTGCATCACGTCGATTGCGGAGCGGACCTCATGGACTTCCCAATAGGGTAGCTCCCAAAATATAGATTTCTTCTTCCACATGGGTGCGCGCTTATCAGCGCCGTTCGGAACAGGTTGGCTGCCAGGACCCTTTCCAAAGATTACTTTTAAATCCTTGACCATACCAAATACTTCAGCACCAGTACGGGTGACAGGTTTCGTCCGGGTTTCTGCCTTGCCATTGAAATGCTTGCCTTTTTGCCTTAAGGGATGCTTGGGCGGAAGAAAACGACGATTGTACGGGTACACATTCTTCCTACATTTGTCCAGATATATACTTTCTGTCTGATCCAAACAGTGCGTGCATACATTGTATCCCTTGTTTGTCTGTCCTGAAATGTTACTAAGAGCAGGCCAATCATTGATGGTTACGAAAAGCAACGCTCGTAGGTCAAATGTCTCATGTTTGTGCTCATCCCACACACTTACACCTGGTTTGGCCCACAACTGCAAAAGTTCATCGACTAATGGCCTTAGGTACACATCAATGTCGTTGCCGGGTTGCTTCGGGCCTTGGATGAGCACTGGCATCATAATGAACTTCCGCTTCATGCACAACCAAGGAGGAAGGTTGTAGATACATAGAGTCATGGGCCAGGTGCTGTGACTGCAGCTCTGCTCCCCAAAAGGATTCATGCCATCTGTACATAGACCAAACCATAAGTTCCTTGCGTCACCAGCAAAGTCGCCGAACTCTCTCTCGATTTTTCTCCACTGCCGACCATCAGCGGGGTGCCTCAACTTGTCGTCTTTCTTACGGTCTTCCATGTGCCATCGCAACAACTTGGCATGCTCTTTGTTTCTGAACAGATGTTTCAACCGTGGTATTATAGGAGCATACCACATCACCTTGACAGGAACCCTCTTCCTGGGTGGCTCGCCCTCAATATCACCAGGGTCATCTTTTCTGATCTTATACCGCAATGCAGTGCATACCGGGCATTTATCCATATTCTCGTACTTCTCACCGCGGTAGAGGATGCAGTCATTAGGGCATGCATGTATCTTCTGCACGTCTAATCCTAGAGGGCAGACAAGCTTCTTTGCTTCGTACGTGCTGGCGGGCAATTCGTTCTTTCTTGGAAGCATCTTCTTCATTAGTACCAGCAACTTTTCAAATGACGAGTCAGTCACACCGGTCTCTGCCTTCCACTTCAGCAATTCCAGTGTGCTACCCAGCTTCTTCTGGCCATCTTCACAAGTTGGGTACAACAATTTGTTGTGGTCCTGTAACATTGCTCGAACTGCAACCTCTCCTTTTCTGTGTCGCAGCCTCGCCTTGCATCAGAAATGACCCGACCAAGATCATCAGCGGGCTCATCTGGTGCCCGTTCTTCACCCTCTTCTTCTTCATTGTCTTTCATTTCGGTATCAGCGTATTCACGGAACATAGATCGGTAGTTGTCATCATCGTTCTCTTCTTCATCGCCGTCTTCCATCATAACCCCTCTTTCTCCGTGCTTGGTCCAAACATTATAGCCGGACATGAAACCGGACCGAAGCAGGTGGCTCTGAATGACTCTTGAGGAAGTGTGATCCTTCTCATTCCGACATTCAACACATGGACAAATCATAAAGCCATCCCGCCGCTTGTTCGCCTCGGCCGCAAGGCGAAAAGAACGCACGCCTTCTCTGTAAGCGGCAGAGCGTCGGTCACCGTACATCCATGGATGGCTCATCTTCATCATAGAACTATATATCAAACGCAATCACGATGCTAAAATTAGTACCGCGCGGTCTAAACGAGAAAATAGTTGCTAACCTTTTAGAACACTTGGAAACAAAGAGGAGGAAGCTTAAGTGTGGCTCGGGCACCTCATATCATGTTTGTCTTGTGTGAACTCAAGTGGCATCGCTCTAACAGGCATTTCACCGAACACCTCTAGTGCATATGAAGAAAAAAAAACTAGCACAAACCTACACCACCTCCCACCAGGAAAAAAACAAGAGATAGAGGAGAGGGGCTGCCAGTGCCATATATAGGGCCAGACCATTAGTCCCGGTTTGAGATACAAACCGGGACTAAAGGGGGGCACCAGGCCGCAGCAGGCCGCAGAGACTATTGGGCCCTAACGAGCCGGGACTATTGGGTGCCGTACGCTTCGGCGTTTTCGGGGCGACGTGTCCGGACCATTAGTCGCGGCCCAGGCCGCGGCCGGGACTAATGGCCCGGACGAAAGGCCTGTTTTTTACTAGTGATACGACGACGTGGACAGCGATGCAAAAGTGAATCGTGAAGGGTTGTAGTGCGTGTTGATTTAGGATGCTTGGGATGAAAATGCACAACATAAATCCATGTTGTGGACCGAGGTACGAAGTTATGGTCTACGAGTTGATACCCGAGTTTTTTACTTGGGGGGGGGGGGGGGGGGGGGGGGGGTTAAGTGCAAAAAGGACGGCGAACGAATAACAAGCCTTCCTACTTTTAACATAGTTTGATCCTTTCCCTCGCCTCTATTTATTTTTATTTCCTCTTTCCACAAGAGATAAATTATACATATACATATGTTACTGTTAGCAGATGTTACCAAATATGCATGGGCAGTAGGTCATGTTCCAAAAACTACTAGACAATGAAGAGCGAGATCCGCATGGTCTGTTGTTTAAAGCCTATGGTCAGAATAGACAATCGGCCGTATGTATCAAGATCTGGACAGGACCATGCAAGAAGATTCAAACCAAGAGAGCTCTCACAATGCAACAAATTAACAGACCCACTTGCATGCATGCATCAGCTAGGCCCTCTTGGTAATCTGGAAAAAAAATCTTTTCATGCAAGGAAAAAACACTTGAAGTATCAGAGTATCTATCCCCTTCTTAACTCTGGAATGGATTTTAGAATTTAGCTAGGCATCCAACCAAACTGAAAATGAGGAGGTTTAACACACAGCTAGCAAGTTGTATGCATCAACCGATGCAGAAGTAGAATCATAGAAGAAACTTTTTCTCAACAAAAATATGTGAATTACAAAAGATTGGCCGACGAAATATGAATACGGGAGACTTAATCTTGATATACACCTTAGAAAAGCACATCCACTGCCTCCTTTTCGAAGAAAATTAAAAGGCTAGCAAGCATTCCCATTGGCCAACCGTTCTGGGACAAAGTTAATTAATTTCAACTCACAGCATGACAATTCAGTTTTTGTTATCAGATCTTACTAAACAAGTCGGTTTAGGTCAGCATGATAATTCTCTGTAATTCCTGACCGGTGGAGAGCTTTGTTAATTTAAAATCGGACTCGTGTGAGCCTTTGATCTAAAAAACAAGATAACTGTTAATTTGTCCGTTTCCCGTTAAAATACAGTACATCGTGTACCCCGTGGCGTATTGTTTATTAGAGAGCAGTCGTGCCAGATAGATGCATTTTGTTTTCTACGTTCGTTTGCAAACAGTACGTAGCTAGCTACCCTGTAGGAGAGAACTTGCCTGTGGCAAGATGGTTAGGAGGGTGGTTGTACCTCCAGCCTATCAGAGTTTAAACCCCAGTTTTGACAATGGTGTTTCTCATTTAGGCGAAATATTTTTCAGTGGGAGCCGACGTTCCCGTCGACAGCGAGGCGCCCGTGGTGACTTCGTCAATCTCAAGACCCGACCGCCGGCTCAGTCTTTCGGAGGTGCTCATAGGGTAGGATGTGCGTGCATGCGTTCATAGGGGTGAGTGTGTGCACGTGTTTGTGAGCGTCTGCGTTGTACTGTGTGTTCGCAAAAAAAAAGCTACCCTGTAGGATGATTTGAAAAAAAAAAACTACCCTGTATGATCAAAGGCTCACTCCAAGTCCACCTTGGGAGTGTATAAATAGGGCCCCTAACTCCAAGTCCATCAAAGGCAAATTACTTGGCTCAAATATAGATACCGGCCATGGATGTCCTTGTGTCACTCATCATCTCATTGCTCCTCCTCCTCCTGGTGAGTGCCTATGTTATTACTCAGATCTCAGTTCTCATGCATGCATATGTCTTCGTCTTGTGTTTCAAACATGTTTTCAGTTAGTTATGATAAGGATTCAGCTGCCTGTTTTAGTAGAGAAAGAAAAGTAGTGGGTATATATGACGGACCCAGAATTTGACAAAGACCGGGGCTAATTTCTAACGCCCAAAAAATTATGAAAAAAAATTTACCTATCGATCCCCTCCCAATAGCACAATATATTATGCAAAGCACACAAAAAAATCATCAATGTCATTTTGACGTGAAGCATAAGTTCAATATTTTACTTAATGACAGTAGGAAAAATCAATGGTGTTTTCACGTGAAGCATAAGTTCAATATTTTATCTAATGACAATAGGAAAAGCAAAACATGGCATAATAGCATAATGAGACTCGTCTATTTCCATCGACATTTGCATCAGATTCTTCAGCCGCAGTTGAGGCGGCATGAGGTTGGTTTGAATTGGCAATTTGTGATGCCAATGAAAACTAAGACGACACTTATCTTGATTAATAAGTATTCGATCTCTTTGTGCCCCTCATCTTCTACGTAATCAGATTAAATAAAGTTAAAAATTACTAATAGATAAACCTAATTGTACCAGTTCAGTCTGAAATTGAGGTTCCCTTCATTAAAATTCAGACTTTGCATTGGAAACCAACTAATTAACATGTAGAGCGCGCAAGAAGAGGTCCAACCGAAGGCGATGAGATGAGACGAGGAAGAGTTGCAGATAGGGAAGCGTCCGACGCGGTTCTTCAGGCTCAAAACGACGCGGCGGCAACGTCTTCGCAAGGTTCAGAGGGCCCGTCTCCGTACGCCCGCGCGGCGGCGACGATGGCGGCAGCGCGATCAGGTCGATAGGGCCTGGCCGCTGGCGCGATTTCGTTGGGGGCTGCAGCCTGGAGCCCTGGAGGCGGCGATCGAAAGGAAGACAAGAAAAATACTCACTGGCAGGGAGTCCACGCGCAGCGACGCGAATGTGCGCTGACGGATCGTAACCTGCCTGCTGGTTGCTGCATTGGTGGCTCGCGAGACTAGCCCTGGCCGTTCTGGCCTAGGACACGGGCTGGGCTAACTTGGTCTACAAATTTCGTTGAAAAATAATAGGGGTAAACCTATACTACCTGGCCACGACCGGGGCTGTAGGCTGTAGCCCAGGCTGCCCAGGGTGCAGTTCCGCCCCTGACGCTTAGTATATAGAAGAAAGCGGCAGTAGCCTACTTCCTCGGAATGAGGTGTTTTGGCTTCCAGCTCCAGTGCTCTCGGATTTTAAAAATTCGATAATGGTTTTTAAAGTTTAAAAAAATTCTAATGAAATATTACGTGCATACATACACATGCTATTTACATATCCGTAGAGTTTTGCTGGATAATACGTTCTCTTGTAGGCTATACAAAAATCAAAAAATCGTGGATCTAAAGGGCAAAAAGAAATCTTCCAACATTTGTCTTTTTTGTGCAAGACACATATGAAAACATATTTCGATGTAGATTTGATCGCACACACTAGACATGTATGCATTTTTTCAAAAAAAAATTGGAGAGCTAAAAATGTACTCTTTTTTTCAAAGCGGGATCACTAGAGCTCGTACAAATGGTTTTCGACTTCCTCGTCCATAAATAGATGACATTATAGAAAGCATGTAGTAGTGCTGTGCGGATCAATCAGTGCATAGGCTATGTTAGAGAAGTTTGTTATTTTCATGATAAAGGAAAGCATATACTCCCTCTGTTTAAAATGTAAGGCGCTAGCTCTTGGTCTTCGCTGATCAATAACTTACAATTTGATTATGTTTTGTATTTATAATATGACCATAAAATTGTATAAAGATATATAAAATGAAAAAATAGAAGAAAATACAATGATACCTAAAATTATAAACTGATAACATTGTGTTCTGTACGAGAGCATAGATGTGGAAACACACATGTGTACTTCTTGGCGAACTTGTTTTAATAAGGAAAATGTTTGTCTCAGTGCTTGTTTATTATTATCAGGCGAACTTAAGCTTTCATATGTCTCTTAGATCCATTCCGTACCCTGCATTCCACTGCACTAATTTCGGTATGGTGCTTTGTAGGTTGCTGGGGCAAGAGGAAGCAGCGCTACCTCAAAGACTGCGGCAGAGTATTGGCGAACTGTGCTTCCGGAAACAGCCACACCCCAAGCCATACTCGACCAGACTCCTCATGCAGGTGTGGATCCTTCTCCATCTCTCGTCCACCAATTAACCAACTTGTTTGTTGAACTAATTTGGAGAGTTTTGATCATAAAGATTTCAGAGCTAAGGTTGTATATTAAACCCAGGGAATATGTGAAGAGTAAAAGAAAATCGTCTCAAAATTATGTTTGAAAGCACCCTTATCATTCGCATGGATATCTATGATTAGTTTCCTCTACTATTCCTTTCATATGGCCATCATGAGTTTGGTTTATTTAGTTGTTGCTACGACTCTGGCGTACATGGAGAGACCAATGCAACATATACAATTTTATATTTATTAGCATACCATGCGCAAGACGAATTTTAATTTATTGATTTAGAAATGGGTATTTCCCAGATGTCTAAAACTTGATAAAACCATTTAATTTACTTTTGCCTTTGCATGCATGTATCGAGTGTCTCGAAGAATACATTTGTACGACTTGTCCTTATCACCATTATAACCTACTGATTAGTCTATACACATCATGTTTTCCATATGTACAGCAGTAGATGGCTCTCCAAATGACATGAGTATTAGTTCCAATAACCTCAAGTTTGTCAAGGGGCTGAGAAAAATTGGACCAAAATATTTTCATGAGGCATCACATGCTCAAGTGGGTTTAAAAGAGGTCTCTGTGTCATATGGGGACCAAGGTGAAGAATATGTAAACAAGGGCACATTGGTTCATAATCCAAAGTCCCACAAGGATATGAGGATAACGTCTATGCCAGCTGGTTCACAAGCTAACCAAGAATTGGAAAAAATATTTGCATCACATAAACCAGAAGTGGGAGAAAAATTGAAGGAAGTGTCAATTTCATATGGGTTACAAGGAGAAAAGGATACAAAAAAGTTCCACTAAATTTAAAGAAGATCTTTGCGACATACAAACCAAACAGGGAAGTAAATTTAAAAGAAGTATCTGTATCATATGGATCTGTAGGTGGGGAGGATCTAAAGGAAGTCTCGGTGTTGTATGGGCTAGAAGGTAAACAAGACTTAAAAGAAGTCTCGGTTTCTTATGGGGTAGAAGGTGGCGGGGATAATTTAAAGGAAGTCTCTACGCCATACGGGGTAGAACATGGGGATAATCTAAAGGAAGTATCGGTGTCATACGAGACAGGTCAAGAAAAGAATCTGAAAGAAGTCTCTATGTCATATAGCGTAGAAGGTGCAGATAATCTAAGGGAAGTCTCAGTGTCATATGGGACAAGTCAAAAAAAGTATCTAAAGGAAGGCTCGGTGTCATATGGGACAGAACAAGAAGGAAGTCTAAAGGAAGTCTCTGTGTCATATGGGTCTGATGAAAGCAAATATGGACATAATGAAGTCTCTAACCAAGTTGAAGAAGATGATCCAAACAGACAAACAATGTCATATGGATCAGAACATGAAGAGGACCCACACGAAGTTACAATGTCACATGGGTCAAGACGTGTAGAGGACTCGAAGACGCGTACAGATGGTAAAGTTTCCATGTCTTGTATAGATTGATTACTTAACTTGGTACAAGTTCTCACCAAATTATTTTTATTTCTGCACATGATGCGTGCAGTAACAGGAGAGGGGAGCCACCATCACCATGTTGAGGCTCATGCTCATGGCCACAACAACAAAAGACAGCAGGCAGGCGTCTTCTTCTTCCACGACATGCTGCGGCCGGGTTCCATTATAACCCCGACCATCCCTCCCACCACCTCCCTGCCGGCGTTCCTCCCTCGTGATGTCGCCAACTCTATCCCGTTCTCCACCAAACGCCTCTCTGAGATCATTTCCACGTTTGCACCGGCGTCACTCGCGATGTCCAGAGACATGCGGTGGACATTGGACACCTGCGAGAACCCGCGGACGCTCCCAGACCAGAAGGCAGGTTGCGCCACCTCCCTTGAGTCTCTGGCTGAGCTCCCGGGGCTGCTCCTCGGAACGCAGAACGTACGCGCATTCTCCGCCGCCAATTTGCCCATCGAAGCTCCGGGCACGGCAGCGCTACGCCGGAGGTACAATGTGACGGCGGCCCGAAGGATCTCCGGTGACTCGGAGGAGGTGGTAACGTGCCATGACCTGACGTACCCGTACGCGGTGTTCTACTGCCACACGGCCAACCCCACCGCCGCGTACGCGGTGACTCTTGTGAGCGTGGAGGATGGAGTGGCGCCGGCGAGGATGGAGGTATTGGCCGTGTGCCATCTCGACACATCGCGGTGGAGCCCCAAGAACCCATTCTTCGAGCTGCACAGCTTGAAGCCGGGTGACGTGTCCGTGTGCCACTTCCTCACGAAGCTCAGCATCATCTGGGTGCGGGGCGGCGAGCTGGCGCAGGGAGACGCACACACAATGGCCATGTAGATGTTATAGGAGAGCGCACATGGACGGGTCTCGCATGTGCATGTATCGAGAAGAGTGTGAAATAAATGCGTGTAAGATCTTATGAACTTCATATGTGTGGATTTGTGGTAAGAGTTGTAAGGATCGACTTCTTTGACTTGTGTTTATAGGATGTGTGTAATTGAATTAAATCATGTCAAATGTGAGTACCACATGCAGCAAAAAAAGGGTTCTATACAATTATAGTATTTTTTTAACAAACAGAAGACGCACAACTAGAATGCTCGACTGAGTTTCAGGTGTCAGTTCGGTGGGGAGGGGAATGAGTCTGCGAGCGGAGCTCGACCACCCATCACCTAGGGCAAACTACTAAATTTTAGAACACTTGGCTGCCAAAAAAATATATATTTCAACGACCTAACCTTAAAACATTCGACAAGCAGATGAAACCAAAAAATTCAATGAGATATTGCGTCAAGAGAGAAGGAATAATCAAACGAAATTGTTCGGTAATGAGTTGATTTTATAAAATCCGAGGTACTAAAATGCAAAAAAGCACAGCGTACGTACAATCACATTCGCGTTTTATAGTGAAGAAGATTACTCACATTTGTGCTACTTTGCGCTTAAACAACGAAGATTGTGTCATGCTCGACACGTGTCAGAAAAAAGGAGATTTTTAAATCAATTTTACTCTCTCAAGTAAAATAGGTAGACTGTTATATGTGTACAATATTTTTTTAGGGTTCAGATAAATAAATTAAAATATCTTTAAAACCATTCCTTCGCACAATGAGTTGTAGTCCTAACGCATGTAGCGCAGTCCATTCGGTGTTTGGGTCAAGGTTCTCGGCGTGCGTGGACCCACATATTTCCTACTCCCTCCGTTCCAAAAAGGATGACTTCCATTTGTCTACATGCAGACGTATCTAGACATGTTACATGTATAGATACGTTCACATGCACACAAATGAAAGTCATCTTTCTTAGAACGGAGTGAGTACCTTTTAAGTCTCTCTTTTGCGGTTTTGCCTCAGGCCACAACCTTCATGTAAGGGAGAGATGATTAGATGAACAAGATCTCTGAATTTTCATTTAGAAAAACCAATGCTTTATTACTACCGTACTCTATATTAACTATGTGTATAGTAATAACCAACTTATTGCGAGTATTTTTTTCAATCATCAAGACTTAAACAAGTCTTAATCAACAAAATTAGTGACAAACCAAATGATCCAAAAAATCAACTCGTCAGAGCCTATTACATGCACTCCATCCAAAGGAGCTCCTACTATGTACCGCCCGAGCGATCTCTTGCCACCAGATCGCTTGGTTGGGATTAGCCCATCTACATTCAGCACAATGTTGCTTTATGTGCTTGCATGCTACGCATCTGCGGCAGTTCGCGCGACTCGTGTTCACTGTGAATGATGGAGAAATCTGCTTTGGGTCATAGATGTAGATGCATCCACCGTTTAGAATTTGCATTTTAGACAGTCAAAAATTCCAAACAAAAATTTCGGGTTTATACCTGAACATTCTATGGTCACAAAAAAAGTTTCATGAAAAAATACATTTTTTGTGGCCGGTGTAAAAAAGGCAAATTTCAGTGCTTCAAAATAACTTTTCATGAGATTTTTTTTAATCTTTTTACACAGTCCACAAATAATGTCTTTTTTTTTCGTGAATCTTTTTCTGGTAGCATAGAATGTTCGGACGTACACTCAGAAACTTTTGCTTGAATTTTTTGACATTTCGATATACATTTAAAAATATTTTTCATAATGGGTACATCTAGACATACAAATCAAAACACCGTGTCGTCTGTGAGTGATGCTGTTATATAAGCTGACCCCTTTCTTTACTAACCTACGAAGGTGAGATTAACAAAGGAGCTACCTTACTGTAGCGTAGTGCTCGGACACTGACCACTGCCTATTCCATGCTTCGGCCCGTGTGTGAATTGCCTCCATTCGGGTGTATGGTACCTTGTAACACCACCAGAAGCTGAAGCGATAAAGAAAGTCCAATGCATGTGGTTACGAGCTTGTTGCAAATCGACTTGGCTTTACACAAGTAATAAAACTAAACTTGCAATAACTAGTGGAATAAAAAAGGAAGTACAGGAAAGTTTAAGTTGTTTTTATAAGAAGAAAGTTTAAGTTGTTTTTATAAGAAGAAAGTTTAGCAATAATCCGTGAACCCGAACAAAAATTAAAGATCATGTTGGGCCATGATAGGGAGCAACCATTGCAAACAAAAACTTTTTCTACCGCAACACACAAGATCTGAATCAGTGATAGGCCACGACTCTTACCACTAGATGCGTGGTTACGGTATCTCGATAGCTCGTCAATCGGGACAGTGCAGTCCTCCACGAACAGCTCCGACTCCAGCTTCCTCTCCGGCTCCGGCGACCTCCCGGCTGAGGACCTCACACGTAGTGCCTCTGTTGGTATCCATACATACGAGATGGAGCAGCCCCGATGAGATGGTAGTGTCGATGCGGCGCCACGAGACAAGAGGTGCACGCAAAGGCCATGAGAAGTGGCACCACAAATGTGAATTTCCTTCCACTCACTTGCTCATCATCTTGCCTGCCACCCTCCACCCCTTTTTATAGGGAGTAGGGAGTAGGTGAAGGGACACAACGTTGCGTCCCGCTTTCCAAAACTCTAACCCTGGTTACGGCGGCTCCTAGACACTAATCAGTTTCCCATGTCCGGCTCATGTATTAACTTTGTTGTCCGGTTCAGGTCTAAACTTTGCCGGCTTTTGTCATCGAATCCAATCCGGCTAGCTCCACTCCATTAAATGTGTGACTAGGCAGGTTTACGGTAAGCTGGATACAGTTCCGAGTCACACTCTAAACTGTCAGGTCATGATATCTGATATCGTTAAGTCATAAGAGAGCCTTTTTCTCAATGTGACGTTTTGTCCAACTCCCTTTGCCTCAGGATATTGTGGTCAAGGTACAAGTGAGTCGCATTCATCCCTGTGTAGCTTAACTCGATCTCTTCTCGTTCCATGATATGCGACTCAACTCGACTAACACTTTAGTCGTATCAACTCGGTTAATGCTTAACCGAGTTGCACATGGATATTCTTCTGAGTCATATCACACGAGAGGGTTCAGATAATATCTCTGCAAGTCGGAGGAGAAAATACCGTCTTGGTATCCACCTCACGCAGCTTGGTTCACACACGACTCAAGCACTACTTTTATGACTCCCAGTTACGGACAACGTTTGGCGGATTCAAAGTCGGCTAATACGCGTCTCGGATAGTGCGATCACCTCAGGTTTAAGGATTCCCATTGCTTGAGTTGGAACGGATTACGGCTTACTCATGTCGACTTAGTCCTTGGGTCAGTCTGGCTAGTTTAACTCTTTAGCGTAACCAGTGTAAGTAGGATTAGCATCTCCATGCCCCATGACAAGTAGAACATAGTCATCGATCGCCTTACACATTAGTCCCGGTAGGGTCAGTCTAACCACAACCTCAGATTACTAAGGACAATACTGCATAGACTAATTAATCACAAGGTTCCACAACCAACTCACGTATTCGATGACAAGTGCAATATTTCATACATAGACTTAACATACAAATACACATGGAAAGTGATGCCTGCCTCCAGGGTATCTTTCCTAATAGTTTTCCACTTGCACTAAAGCCAATCACTCTGAGAAATCACATGTCTAGGCATATCATGCCCATCTCTCTCGCGTGCGCCCCATGCGTAGGTTGTGGAAGCGGCCTCGTCAACGGATCCACAACATTTGCATCGTGTTTATCTTGCAAAGCTTGATATCACACATCTCGACGAACTGCCGAATTAGGTGGTACCGCCTGAGTATGTGTTTGTTCTTATGGTGCCTTCTTGTTCCCTACCTTGTGCAATAGCACCAATATTTTCACAATACACATCTAACATACTGGATGCTGCTGGACCAACACCAAGATCTATCAGGAAGTTCCTGATCTAGACACATTCCTTTGCTACCTCTATACTCGGCTTCTGTTGCCTAGTCGGTAACCGTGTCTCACTTGGAACTTTATTTGCTGCCTCCGAGTCGTCGAGTCGGCAATATGCACATAATTCATGTACTCCAATACTACCGCTCGGGGGAGCGGTACTACTGATGTCTAGCTAGCCGTTATATATTTGAATATGAAGTACCAGCAATAGTACTACCTGGCGTACCATCGGTAGATCCGGCTAAAAACTTCCAAGGAAAAACTTATACCAATGTGACGGTACCGCTGCCAAACTAGTACCTGCTGGACCTCTACTAGAAATCCGCTACTTGACCCGATAGCGCCGCTCGTGGGAAGGGGCGTGTGGGGGACCTCGACTAGCTATCTAAAATACATGTTATGCATACCAATGATCTCATGATCAGTCGGTCGTTGCACATAACCATCACATTACTGGATACAAAGTCTTACACATAGGTCATTATGACCAAGTCTTACAACAAGTCTCAACTAAAATAGCGGTAAAAACTCCAATAATAACTTTGGGCCCAAATCATCGTTGTGCCTTAACCCAACAGCAGCCGACTGGGAGAATGTCCCAATTTGCAGGTTCATCGTCGTAACCATCATCCACGTACTAATTCTCTCTCCCTTTTGCATCCTCTACATGACATGACCAAGGATGAGAAGACTCAATACTTCTTTGAAGGGTGTAGCTGAGAAAGACATGTATCTCTAGCCCAAAGAAAGTGAACAAGCTTGTAAGAGCTAGCCCAAAGACAATGAACAAGCTTGTAAGAGCATATGTGCAGAGGAAATCATGATGCAATCTACAATCCTCCATGTCTGTCCTTAATAGATAGGATAACAATGACAAGTTATTACCTTTGAATGTACTCGCAAGCCATCGAAAAAGGGTGGTCAATATATATACATACTTATGGGTATGATTAAGAAAGGCTATATACTAAGTTCATTTTGCAGGAAGCTAATTTTCTCTTGTAGAATAACATAAGGTAGTTTGAAAACAAGTTGGTAGACTTCATAGCAAGTATATCAATGGTGCTCTTTTTGTATCATATTCCATGATCTTTTCTATCAATACTTCCATCCTTCAGTGTTCCGTAACCGGTTAGTGAATTTGTATGTAGATAAGGTTTGCGACCACGATTGAATGTGCTAATAGGCCCAGTCACGCAAGGTTGTATACATGTTCAAAGTACAATGGATGGTCAGCGGTGCAGCATGCTGGGTTGCTCACCTCTATGGAGGAGAAGATCGAGCAGTGTGTATGATCGCGTGAGTGTGTGTATGATCCACCCTCTCCGTAGGAGAGGCGTATCCCTTATATAGGGGGGCATGGCGGAGTGCGCTAGCTACAGGCACAGGTACAAGCTTTGATGGGTCAAAAACTATGCTGGACTCCTATAGCTGACACTCGATTGTGTGACCCGTATATGGTATGGAGTTGGGCCACAACGCGAGTCGTCAACAATGACTTTGGGCGTCTGCGGAGGCGCTGTCAGCTCTGATTGCTCGGGATGGGACTTGACCCCGGGATAGTTGCGTCATCATATTGTACCAAGAGATGGCCGTTGAGCTGGCTACCTTACGGTGGCTGAGTTGATTGTGTCCACTAGTAGAAAAAGGGCCTTCGGTTCGGCCCTTTTGTCCCGGCCACATTACGAACCGGTACTAATGTGGCACTAGTCCCGGTTCAAACGGCTAGGACGGCCGCACGTCTTTAGTCCCGGTTCAAACAAGACTTTTAGTCCCGGTTGGTGTCTCCAACCGGGACTAAAGGTTGCGGCATCTTTAGTCCCGGTTCGTAAAAAGGTTGCGGTACTAAAGGTTTTTTTCGCCTCTCATGCCTACCCCCCGTGGATCGTCTTTTTTAGTTTTGTACAAAATAAAAGAAAATGATAAAATCTTCAAAAAATAAAATCCTTAGAGATGTAGTTAGGTTTTAGTGTCTAGTTGGTATAGAAATTTTGAAATATGAATTTTGACCTTTTTTGCAAAAAAATAAAAAAATTAAAACGGCCATAACTTTTGCATACGACGTCGAAAAAATGCTTTTAATATATAAAAAAACAAGAGAAAAATTGGAGCTCGATTTCACCGGGGTTTACCCGGTGAACTTTTCTCAGATTCTCGAAATTCCAAAAGGAAAAAAAGTTATTTCAAAAAGAAGATTTTTCTAAAAAAAAGCACACTTGGTAGTACATTATATAAAAGACATAGCACATTATGCAAAAGATGATATGGATGCAATATTTGGATTCCTATCATTTTTCTGATTGATTTATACATATTATTTGTCGAATTTCGATTTATGGATTTAAAGATATGAATTTTTCCATATTAAATTGAAAATGGCAATAATAATGTAAAATTCATTTTTTTTGTTATTTGAATTAATAATTATTATTACTTAATCATTAATATTTATGTTAATATAGGTTTGGAATTCAAAAAATAATATCATGTGACATCAAAGTCTAGGGCATAATAAGATTGATACCATAGTATTATCAAGAAGTTATCAGTGCAATCTTGGAAGCTAATTGGAAAGGAACTCAAAAGTTAAGTGTGATGGGGGTGGAGCAGTGTGAGGATGGGTGACCGGCCGGGAAGTTTGACCACGAGTATGGATACCCACGAGTATGGATAGGAGTGTGAGGATGCACTTTGACTTGAGATTAGGGGCGATTAGAGATTAAACTGACAAATAATTCAAAGATTTGAAATATAGAAAAAAAATAAAAAAATCGATTTTTTTTTAAAAAAATATTTGGAAAAAATGGGTCTTTAGTCCCGGTTTGTGTTACAAACCGGGACTAAAGGTCCTCCAGCCCCAGCGCACGGCTTCGCCCACGTGGAGGGCCTTTAGTCCCGGTTCGTGATAAACCGGGACTAGGGGGGACCTTTAGTCCCGATTTGTTAGTCCTGGTTGGGGAAACCGGGACTAAAGGTGCTCTAGAACAGGGACTAAATGGGAGTTTTCTACTAGTGGTCGCCCGGCTAGCCGTCACAGCCGATGCTTATAGTTCTGTTTTGGAAGGATATGAGGTATATATATATCCATAATTCCGTTAGTAACCCCCAAACCTTCGGGTGGCTCGAAGAGGCACGCGGAGGATTTAGGAGGTTTTCAGTTGTGTACTATCGTTATACACGAACATCATGGTAGAGTCACTAGTAGTGAAACCCCTACCGCTGGCGGACGGAAATGTGCTACCGCAGGCAGGCGGGCGCCCGCTAGCGATGACTACGCCAGTGGTAACAAATACCGCTGGCGGGCGGGCCGTCCGCCAGCGGTAAGGGCTGTTACCGCTGGCGGGCAACAAAAGCGCACGCCAGCAGTAGGTTCTACAGCGCTGGCGGGCAACGCGTCCGCCAGCGGTAATCTTCCGCGCCTGCCAGCGGTACTAGTCGCTGGTTTGGGGGTCTGGGTGCGCTGTCCGCCAGCGGTAAGCCATTTTGACTTGAGATTAGGGGCGATTAGAGATTAAACTGACAAATAATTCAAAGATTTTAAATATAGAAAAAAATAAAAAAAAAACGATTTTTTAATTTTTTTGTTTTGGAAAAATGGGTCTTTAGTCCCGATTGGTGTTACAAACCGGGACTAAAGGTCCTCCAGCCCCAGCGCACGGCTTCGCCCACGTGGAGGGCCTTTAGTCCCGGTTCGTGATAAACCGGGACTGGGGGGGGGGGGGGGGGGGACCTTTAGTCCCGATTTGTTAGTCCTGGTTGTGAAAACCGGGACTAAAGGTGCTCTAGAACAGGGACTAAATGGGAGTTTTCTACTAGTGGTCGCCCGGCTAGCCGTGATAGCCGATGCTTATAGTTTTGTTTTGGAAGGTTATGAGGTATATATATATCCATAATTCCGTTAGTAACCCCCAAACCTTCGGGTGGCTCGAAGAGGCACGCGGAGGATTTAGGAGGTTTTCAGTTGTGTACTATCGTTATACACGAACATCATGGTAGAGTCACTAGTAGGGAAACCCCTACCGCTGGCGCACGGAAATGTGCTACCGCTGGCAGGCGGGCGCCCGCCAGCGATGACTACGCCAGTGGTAACAAATACCGCTGGCGGGCGGGCCGTCCGCCAACGGTAAGGGCTGTTACCGCTGGCGGACAACAAAAGCGCACACCAGTAGTAGGTTCTACAGCGCTGGCGGGCAACGCGTCCGCCAGCGGTAATCTTCCGCGCCTGCCAGCGGTACTAGTCGCTGGTTTGGGGGTCTGGGTGCGCTGTCCGCCAGCGGTAAGCCATTTTGTCCGCCAGCGCTATTATTTTGTGGTATTATTTTTTTTCCAAAAAATCGTATTCCAGCGGTATATATATCCAATATAAATACAGTATATTCAGGTACGGGCGACCGAAACAACGGGAATATAGACAATACCACATACAAATGACCAAATTGTTGTTTCATCACATGCATTACAAACCATAATAATAGCCAAGTTGTCATACACGAATACATGTCGATAGATTCATACACGGAAGTTTTCCAAATCAACTACTGTCATCTAAACCACAATCACATACAAGAGAATGACAATGATGATGAGTAAGAAGGGGATCACGATGAAGTTGGACTTCATCCGGTTCTTCCTCTCTTCCGCAAGCAGGTGATTCAAGTATATATCTTCTGTCTCCGCTTTACTGTTGTAACTATTGTGGTTGTTCACGATGATGTTGGACTTCATCCGGTTCTTCCTCTCTTCCTCAAGAAGGTGGTTGAAGTACCTAGCTTCCGCCTCTGCTTTACTCTTGTAGCTTTTGTGGTTGTTGCCTTCGAACTTGTTCACTTAATTTAGACAGTATTCCCACTCTTCATAGACTCCTGGAACACGACCTTCGTACACCACATACCACTTCTTCATTTCTCTGTACACAAGACGCATATAAAAGTATAAGCCAAATAAGAGTTGTAAGAAAAAATATGTGTGTACATAAGATAGAAGAAAAACCAAAGCAGACGAAAATGATTTGAATTTGTGCCTCATATTTAGGTCGGACACATGCTTCAGGGACGGGGCTAGTGAGCCAAATAGGATGCACGAGATCTCTGTACTCGTGCATATCACAAGGCTCACTAGCCCCACCCCTGGATCACACCGAGTCACAACATTTTAATCATCGGCATTCTAGAAATGAAGTAGGGTCAACTAAAAAGCATGTCTGCAACAATTAAAAGTAACATAATTAACTAAGCAAGTTGAGCGACTTTCGAAACTAGGCAAGTTAATTTAGGGATATAGTGTACGAACACAGTTGATTGTTGCTCACCCTTATCTTTGGTATCTACGGGAACTGGAAAGCACCATCTAACGAGTTGAATAGTCTGTCATCACCCGAACATCTTATGCGCCTTTCTATCTCGTCGTTAGGTGGTGGCTTAGGGCCGAAGTAGAACTCCCCATAGTCATCTAGGACGTCACGCATGATGATTCGCGCGATCATCTTGTGGATGTAACGAAACTCATCTCTGATAACATAATCAGTGGCGTCCTTTAGTGTTGCGCACCATTTGTTGATATTACCAACAAATTGGCTTCGTCATTGAAACTTCAAAAACCATCGCATTTGATAGATGAGGTACCATGACTCCATCCAACTGCTTGAATCCTGCTTGATGCAGGGGAAGTTAACTCTGTGGGAGAATTTATACTTTTCATCATGATCATATGACTTCTTCTTTTTTATAGGGTCGCCCTTTAAGGCGTAGTCATTGAGAGCATCATTCAGAACCATCTTGATGAAGGTGTAGTCCCTAGTAGTCCTCTTTATACCGATCCTCGTTGTCTTGATAACGATCCCCGCTGTCGAGATACAAGGCAGTCGAGTCTTCCATGTCCAACGCGATGAGAGTGCCATTTTCGTTTCTGTGCAAAAATTCACCATTGTAGATGCAAATTCAACAATGGAAATCTATGAAAGCATGTTATGACGGCTAGTAATGACTTACTCGGGAAAATAAGGCAAGAGAAAGTTGCGCTTGGGAACATTCTCGAGGAAGAGATTTCTGAGGTAACGCGTCGCCGCTTTCCTACCCTGTGGGTTGTTCACGAACATTTCTTGCATGTAGTAGGGTCAACTATCACGATGTCGGGTGTATCCTCCATTTTGATCTGGTGCGCCAATTTGAGCGCAACAAGGCAGACCATGGATGGGTGGAGCGGGAGCATATGGAACATTCTGAAGATATCATCAAATCTCAGAAAGAGCAGGTCTGCGTCATCAGCTTCAGTGAGAAAGCCCAAGCCCGTTGGTACCTTTGCAATAAAAACCAGGTATGTTGGATCTTTTTCCTGGAGAAGTTTCGACTCCATAAAAAGAACAGGCTCATGTAGGTCCAACAAATCGCCAGACAACTTTTTGACCAACCAATCCGGCAGGATCGATTTAGCCAATTGATGCGTCGTATGCCAGTTCTTGATGGGTATCCTGTCCACAAACCGATTATCAGTCCCCTGCTCCGGCCGACTTTTGGATTCGTCCACGTTACGTTTCTTGTATGTTTTTCGTGCCTTCTTAGGCTTGTTCACCGGCTCATCTTCTGGCGTATAACGTTTTGCACAATAGGCGTCAAATTGGTGATAGAGTTGCCGTAGCCGTAGCCGATCATGGGGGGAGGCTCTACTTGGCCTCCCTTCATCCAAGTTCCAACGAAATCACGGATGGCAGGAAACAGGGAGTGGAACGTCTTTGACAGTGCGTCTTTGATGTACTCCTGCATCGGATCCTCGCCTCCTTTCTGAGAACCCCCGGCCTCGTTGTTGTCAGCCATATTCGCACTAACGAGAAAAGTTGAACTTAGTATAACGGGAAAATTTCACTTAATTGAGTACTAAGATACCCCATGAGTCTAAGTTTGCCGGAATGTCCGTCGCGATAAACCCGGGCACTCAAATATGTCCTATTTTAGCAAAAGTTCATGCCGAAATTCACAAAAAAAATCGGCATGATCTTTGCTAAAATAGGACATATGGAGTACCCGAATTTGCCGGAATGGAATCTAATCAACATTCCGACAATCTCAAGGGCCTCAAGGGTACCTGCAAACATTTTATATTCATCACAACCACCCAAATTTCACAAATGTCGGCATCTTCGGCCGGTAACAAACACAACATCACGACCACCACCAAATCACATCCACCACCACCAACATATTCATATGCATCATTCACATCCACCACATTCACATGAATCAATCATATAGGCATTTCAACAAAATATGAGCAAAAAAACAATAGAGGCATTTAACCAAACACCTTGTGTCCACGGCGGTCACCGGGTAGGAGGGGGGAGGAGGCTGCGGGGGAACTCACCGAGAGGGGCGCGGCGGCGTGGAGGAGGAGGCCGAGTCCGGCGTCGGGTGGTCGGGGCGGCGGGGTGGACGCGACGGTCGTGGGGTGGTCGGGGCGGCGGGGTGGACGCGGCTGCCGCGGGGAGGAGGTGGCGGGGAGGAGGAGGCCGGGGCCGGCGTGGGCGCGGAGGGGCGAGGAGGTTGCGGTGGAGGTGGCGGCGGGGTCGCGGCCGTTGTCGGGGGAATACTTTCTGGATTAACCCGCGGCCCAGTGCGACTTAACTTACTCGCACGGATGAAGCCCACTTGGGAACAAGCCCAATATTGAACCGCCATAAGGAGAAAGATCTAGAAGATAAATCCCGGAGGACGTGAAGACCAAGTAGTCTCCGAGTAGGCCTCTGTGGATGTATTCCTTATGGGGAAGTTTCCTTTTGTAACCTAGCGAGCCTCTGTGTATATAAAGAGGACTCGCAGGACTTAGAGCGGGTCAAGCTATCAAGCCCCAAACCCTAGCTCATACGGCGAGTACCAGATCGGATCGCCTCCATTGTAACACCTCGATTATCATATCAATACCAATCTAGGGTAGGCAGGAAGTAGGTCTTTTACCTCACATTGAGGGGGCCGAACCTGGGTAAATCTGTGTTGATCTTTGTTCCTGCGATCCCAAGCTCGGAGATGCTTGACTCGCATAATCCCACACCTACGAAGTCATCTATGACACCTGACGTGACAAACCCACGACAGTTGGCGCCCACCGTGGGGCCTGCGGTCAAGAGCGTCACGTTCCGCGCAGGATCCATGAAGGGAGCTGAAGATCTTGTTGTTGGCCGTATCATCACGGTCAATGGCACACCCCTCATCGACGATTCAAGCTGGGGGCCGGAAGCAGATTACTTGGAGACCGGCCACGTCATCCCCTTTGGATCCATCAACGTCTTCGTCGGCTTCATTGGCGGCGAGTCAGAGGATCCATCGCAACATGGCGACTCAGAAGAAGGAGTCGCGGTAACAGTGGACCAAGAAGAAGGATCTATCAACCACGAGTCGCTGCCTCTCGAAGACGAAGAAGGCCAATCCATTGAGTATGTCCTTGAGGAAAGGCTATGCGGAGGCCCTGTGGATAGTGGCTCGCCCTCTGTAGAAGATCGGCACGTGGAAGGGGTCTACAGGACCACAGAAGCAGACGAAGGGCTGGGCATGCCACCAGGCAGCTTAGCCCCCACACCGCCGGAAGCAGCAGAACAAGCCGCGCTAGACATCAGGAGTCGCGGCATCCGCTGCGATGACGCCAGGAGTCGCGGCCTCAGGAGTCGCAAACAGAGAAACTCCACCTGGAGTCGCGCCTGCGGAATCAGGGTCAAGGGTAACCCCCAGCGCAGCGGTCACGCCGCCACAGGGAAGCGTGTTGTTTACACCAATATCTGCGGTTAACGCGGCTGCTAGGGTGACAGAATTGGAGGCTACCAGGATCGGGCTATATGATGAAGTCCAGAGAATCGCAGATGAGAGAGCCAGGCTGGCGCGTGAGGAACAGCGCCTCCAACAGGAGCAACTGCGACTCATCGAGGAAACCAATTCTCTGCAAGGAATACAGGCCACCTTGCCACACAGACGCCACGCGAGTCGCCTGCAGCCAGGAACAGTAAACCCTATGGAGCTGTTCCAATCACCTACCACTGAACCAGCAATTGCGGTCCCGTCAGCCGCCACCAACACTCCCATCAGTCGCCACCAACACGGCGCACCCGGTCGCATGGTCAGGGGTCGCACAACCTTCAGTCGCGGTACCCGCACGCATGGCACCATCTGCCATGGTTATGCGGTCCGCGGCCCCGTTAGCTGCGCCCGCGGTTCAAGCACTCGCTGTACCATCAATCGTACCAGCGGTTCCATCTTTCGCAGCACCAAGAGTAGCAGAGATACCTGGGTCAAGGGCCATAGTACAGGCTAACAACAGGGCCATGATGCCCCCGCCGTTGACGCAGCCAACCTTTGTTCAGCAATCGCCACAGCAGCCTCAAAGGTTCCACACGCCGCAAGGGCATTATGTTAGCCCAGTGGAGAATCTCTTTGCAGCCACAAACATCTTGGCCAGATTAGCGCCAGCAGGAAACACGCCAATGGACAGAGAGGCACGGCGCGCCATCGAGATGCTGAGCACAGCAGTAATACAGCAGGCGAATATGTCCGAACACGCAGGACGGCTGCACTCCACCCCTTACAATAGCAGAGCAACGGCGGAGAGAAGCATCCACGCGGAGTCGCCACACGTTGCGACCTCAAGCTCGGCTAGGCGACAAAGGGAAGATCAACCTGCGGCTCAAAATCAACCTCAGCAAATTCAACCCATAGAGATTGTGCAGCCGCGCGGCGGCCAATCCAATAGGAAGGCCAGCTTCGTCCAACCTATCGTCGCGACTCAAAGGCCCAGTCTGTTTCAGCGAAAGAATCAGGTCTGAACCGTTTCCTGCAGATTTCAAAGGACCTCGCAAGGTCGCCAACTACAACGCCAGCATGGACCCTGTTACTTGGCTCAACAATTACGAGATGGGCATGAGCATCCTAAATGCATCCGAAGAGATCTGCGCACGTTACCTAAACATGATGTTAGAAGGCGCAGCCCACATATGGCTACAAAATTTGCCACCAAATTCAATAAACTCTTGGGATGAGATGAAGGAAGCTTTTATCAAGAATTTCCAAGGAACATGCAAGCGACTCTGCAGCATAGAGGACCTTGAGCGTTGTGTACAGAAGGAAGGCGAGTCGAGTCGCCACTGGATGAGAAGGGTCGCAGAGATCATACATTCCTCAGACAATATACCACCCAGTTCAGCAGTCCTTGTCATGGAGAAAAATTGCAAATTTGAGCCGCTAGTCCACAAACTAGGTCGCATGAAGGATAAAGTCAAGAGCCTAAGCGAGGTAATGGCGGCGGCCAACAAGTATGCTAGCTCGGATAAAACCAGGGACGCATCTGATGGGAGGAAGAGGAAAACACTGGCAAGGGAAAGAAGGCCAGTAGCAAGCCTCAACAACAGCAAGCTAGCAATGCCAATGCGAGTTATAACAAGCGCAAAAACGAGGAAGGAAACTCAGGGTTAGTCGCAAATACGAATACTCGTTACAAACAAAGCAGCAGCAGAGGAAGGAATTTTCACCCAGTTAATTTGGAAGAGGTTTTCAACCGCCCCTGCGACATCCATATAGGAAAAGATGGGAAACCACCCAACCACACGAAGGCACAGTGTTATCATTACAAAAAGTGGAAGGATGGACAGCCACTCAACACAAACTTCAATCATCAAAACGAGGAAGGTAAACATGGCGGAGGCAACAACAGCAACAACGCCGTCCCAAATCCGCAGCCAGATCAGCCACAGTTCCCAAAACAGTTGGGTCAGTATCATACCATTGTGGTGAATACTTCAAGGAGGGAACAAAAGCTGCGACGACGCAATCAGGCTGTTAACGCCATAGTACCAGCCGTCCCACAGTGGCTAAAGTGGTCCGAGCAACCAGTAGTTTGGAGCCGCGAGGATCACCCAGGAGAAATAAATGAAGAGGGAAAACTCGCGCTGGTGGTTGCCCCTCAAGTCGCAGGGTACAAGTTGAGCAAAGTACTGATGGATGGAGGCAGCAGTATCAACATATTATACTATGAAACCTTCAAAAGAATGAACCTTCAAGAAAAGCAGCTACACCCATCAAGAACAACGTTTCATGGTGTCGTGCCAGGCATATCAGCTCAGCCATTGGGGCGAGTTAACTTGGAGGTCGCCTTTGGGACACAAAGCAACTTCAGGAGCGAGTACATTTGGTTCGAGGTTGTAGATTTCCAGAGCCCATATCATGCGCTGTTTGGCAGAGAAGCATTCGCAAAGTTTATGGCTAGGCCGTGCTATGTGTACCTAAAGCTTAAAATACCAGGCCCTAGAGGTGTCATCACCATCAATGGCGACAAAAGAATAGCTCAAGAATGTGAAGAAGGCGACAAGGCCATAGCCAGAGCAGCTTGCATCGCAGAGAGCGCGCCCATGCGCGAGTCGCAGGAGAATTTTGATGACATCGTGAAGGCCAAGAGGCACCTGCCTGACTTGCGACTTCAGATTACGGCCGCAAGGGAGGCAAGGAAGTCAAAGGCTACGAGCCATTGCCAATAAGGACACATCCCAAGCGTCGCGAGTTGCCATCAGCAGCCGCAGCAAAATTATTAAGAGTTTACATCATCAAGCTGGCCACTCAGGGCTAAAAATTTCAATTCTGGTCGCCACTCAGGCGCGACCGACCCAATATGACACTTCTGATCGCCACCTAGGCGCGATCGACCCAATTCTGGTCGCCACTCAGGCGCGACCGACCCATGTAACATCTCTGGTTGCCACCTAGGCGCAACCGACCCAATTCTGGTCGCCACTCAGGCGCGACCGACCCATGTAACATCTCTGGTTGCCACCTAGGCGCAACCGACCCAATTCTGGTCGCCACTCAGGCGCGACCGACCCATGTAACATCTCTGGTTGCCACCTAGGCGCAACCGACCCAATTCTGGTCGCCACTCAGGCGCGACCGACCCATGTAACATCTCTGGTTGCCACCTAGGCGCAACCGACCCAAGCATCACTTCTGGTCGCCACCTAGGCGCGACCGACCCTATGTATCATATAATGATTCTGAAATAAAGCATCTCAAACTACCAATTGAGTGTGAGTCTTTTATTTTTTAATCATTGGTCCCTTGGGGGTGCGGCAGCTTTTTAGCGCGGCCTATTCCTTGGGATCGCCAAACAAGTGGCATTTATCGTGATTATACTCAACCTCTCTTGGATGCGACTTGCACTATGCGGCCAAAGTACTGGGGGTGCGGCGTCAATCGAGTTTGATTGCCTATCATGGCCGCTCTCGACCCTGAACACGCACTTTTTACCTGGGAAATACTGAGCCGCGCAAGGGCCTAAGTGAGGAAAAACCGAGACAAATCATAAGGACCAGCCTATTGGTCGAAACATGTACTGCCAAGAGTACTTAAGCAAACCATAATATTGTCTTATGACACATAAATTCTAACAATTATTACAGACCGCTAAGGGCCAAGATCATCAAACCATTGTTTTCTCTTCTTCACTTGTGCGCAGCTTTTGGCCGGTGGGAAGGAGGAACAGGCGGCTTACCAAGCTTGCCAGAAGGAGCAATCGCAGGCTCGCTGGAGGGCTCTTCAGTCGCGGGCTTGGGGGCTGCAGAGCTGGATACGCCTGGAGAGGGGTTCTTTTCCTGCGGAATCACCGCACTGGATGACGGAGCGGGTAACTTCTCCCATCTGCTTCCATCTGCATTATACTTGCCCATATAGGTCGCAAGATCTATCCCCTCCACCAGTTCAGTCGCGTGGCCGCGCATATCCTTCCAAGTCGTCGCATATTCTGAGGCCGTCAGTTCGGTGCCATCCACCTTCTTCGAGGGCCTACCTTTTGCAACCTTGGCAGCATCAAAAGAAGGATAGTACGTCTTGGCCAAAGCAAGAACATGAGCCGCGCCGGTGCGAGCTGAGGACTCCTTCCAGTCCAAAAAGAACTGAGGCGCCCTAAGCAGTCTTTTCAGCAGCCCTTCAGAATCACCGGGGACTGGCTTGGTCGGCAGCAGGCACTTAGACAGTGATTTCATGGCGTCACAAGCCTTCGCGAAAAATCGCGGATATACTCCAGCTGCTCTTGAGTACTGCCGCGCTGCTCCTTGGCATCTTCACCTACATCAAGGCATGTCTCCGTCAGCTCTACAACACACAGGCAAAGATAGTAGAGAAAAAAGATGCAGTTTAAGTCGCAATACATACCAGTTAATTCTTGAGTCATGATGCACACTTTGGCGTGGACGAGGTTATGGGCATCAGAAACTTTCTTCAACTTTTTCTCAAGCTCACCAATGGAAACAGCCTTAAGCCTTGCGTCCTCATTGACATCAGCAATGGCGTCTTTCTGAGCACTGACTTGGAGCTCCAGCTGCTGGACCCTCTCATGGAACTTCTCTTCAACAGTTTTAAGTCGCAGCTCGGTATTTTGGCTTGCTCAGATAACTTGAAGCTTTCATCAGATAGCTCGCCCATCCTGGTTTCCCTCTTCTTTAGCTCAGCGTCACGCTGGCCAAGGAGCTCGCGTAGCCTCTCCAGTTCAGAGGGAGTATCCCCCAGCTGCTTTTCCAAGGCAATTTTGGCAGCTGTTATGGAGCTTAGTTCCTCCTATGAAGGGTACATCAGTAGTAAGTATATATCAACAGCTAAAAGAGAAGCATCAAGTCTCCCTTTACAGTCAAAGAAGAAACTTGATCCTTGGGGGCTAGAGACAGATAACTGGAGATAGAAGTTTACCTTATAAGCCGCAGACAGGTCAGAAGTGCCTTGCGGAGCTCCATGGCTTGCTTGTCATTTGAGGCAATGATAGCCTCTGACAGTTTCTCAGCACGGCTTGTGGAGGAGGAAGAAGCAACCTCAGCATGTAGAATTGGCGACCGCAGATTGTCCGCACTGGCGACTCAACCACTGGCGTATCAGCATCCTTGGCCATTACATCTATGGAGGAGGGGTTGACCTTCTCCACGTCCTGGATCATAAGGGGATCCGTTCTATCCTCCAGAGCCACCTCTTGGGTGGCTGTGTCAAGAACAGGGACCGTGGCCAGGTCATCAGTGGTGGCCACGCCCTCTACCATGGCGGTATGAGCCGCAGGTGATAAATGCGGCTCAACCGCGGTTCCAGGCTCAGTCGCGGGTTTAGCCGCACTTCTGAAAAAAGCAAGGGCATTGTGTGAAGAAGAAGAACATAAGCCAGAATAAAAGTATTGAAAGCACAGGGAAAAGTTACTAACTCTGGAGCCATCTTCACAAAGGCCATAAGTTCACCGCTTGACGGTGAGGACAGGCCTTGGGTCCCAGAATCTACGAGTAGAAGTTTTGTGTCAGTAGAGGAAAAAGAATAAGCATTCAAGATGACAAGACAGCAGAAATTACCAGAGTGGGGACCCATGTCTTCTTCAGCAGAGGCGGTGGCTTTGAAAGCACGCCTGGCAACGAAGGAGATCGCGCCCGTAGCAGGTTTGCGACGCTTCGTGGCCTCGGGGTTTTCCAGAGCATCAACCTCTGGTTCTTCACGAGATAGCCTCTTGGAGGCTCTACGGGGAGTTGGTCAGCCGCGGCAACAGAACTCGCGGCTGGCACTGGACTCTCGTCCTCGTCCAGTTCGGTCTCTTCACCATCTGAGGCCGCAGAGGCAACAGAAGGGATATCAGCAGTCTCGCTGCCCTCTAGAGTGGGCAGCAACTTCTTTCGTGCGGCACGCTTGGGAGCAGCAGTGCGGCGACGGTCGCAGGCAGCGACCAGTAGTTCTCGTCAGCCTGGATGAGAGAAATATAAGTTGCAGTATTAAGAAAAGGAATGCGACTCAACTACGAAGGCGAAAAGACAGAGAAGAGGAGTTACCTCAAAAGGCTTGTTGTTAACACTGAAAGGGGCAAGCCCCACCTTATCGAAGGAGATGTCCTTCTCCTCAGTCACGCGGGTGACAAATTCCACCCAATCCTCAGGCCTCCAGTCCGAAGCCTTGATACGATCAACGTCAGCAGAGGTGCCTGTGCACTCAAGGAAGATCGCTGTCGTGGACTCACGGGCTGAATGCGCCATTTGGTCCAGCAAGAGAGAAGATCAAGGCCAGTAAGACCATGACCTATTAAGGCGCGGACTTTGATCAGCGACTCATTGATGAAGGACATGGACGAGTCGCGGGGTTTTGATTTCAGTGCCTCGGTAGGCACGAAGAGGGTGTTAGACCAGGAGGGAAGGCGAGTTTCGCCCTCCGGTGAAGTATCTTGGCAATAAAGAAAGATTTTTGCCAAGCCCTGGGTCGATTCGCCAGGGCTAGCTTGGGAAGGCAAGAATTCCTATGGCGCTGAAGAGAGATGGCGCCGACCTGAACGTAGGCGCCACCCTTGGAGACAAGTTGGCTGTTGCAGGTGAAAGAGGCCAGCCACAGATCGATGTTGGGGGCTATGCCAAGGTAATCCTCGCACAGCACGTGAAAATTGCTCACCTGGAGCATTGAGTTGGGCCCGATGTCGTGAAGACGGAGGCCTAGGCGTTGCAGCAAATTGCGGAAGAAGGGAGAACCTGGCGGCGTGAATCCACGCTCCACGTGCTCCACGAACATCACCAGCTCGTTGGGCTTGGGGCGCGGCTCGATTTCATCGCCTGGTGCCCGCCAGACGCCGTCCCCTTCGGCGGCAAGAAGCCAGCCTCGGCCAGATCCGCAAGAGTTTCCTCTGTTACCCAGGATCCTTCCCAGTTGCAGGAGATCTGGCGCCTATTGTCAGATGGCTTCGCCTTGGGCGCCATTGCGAGGGGGAGATTGAATTGGGGAACTAGGCTCGGGTCGAGGAAGAAGACGGCGCGGCTAGGGATGAGAAGATTGCAAGGGCAAATGGATAATGACCTAGGTGGCCGCAGCTTATAACTGAAGGGGCCCGCAACTAACGGCATTATCTGTGCTCGCAACCAACGGCACAATTTGCGCCCGCAAAAAGAGTAACGGTCCGCAATTAAAGGAAACAGAATATTTCCAGAAGGAGAGATGAGTCGCGGATGAGTCACAGCTGAATCGCATGAGTCAGGAGATTGGTCAGAACGTTTACAGTGCGGCTCAGAGACCATTTCAAGAGGCCAGAAGATTCTCACCGTAAAGTCCTAACCAATCTTGGGGGCTAATGTCGGGGGAATACTTTCTGGATTAACCCGCGGCCCAGTGCGACTTAACTTACTCGCACGGATGAAGGCCCACTTGGGAACAAGCCCAATATTGAACCGCCATAAGGAGAAAGATCTAGAAGATAAATCCCGGAGGACGTGAAGACCAAGTAGTCTCCGAGTAGGCCTCTGTGGATGTATTCCTTATGGGGAAGTTTCCTTTTGTAACCTAGCGAGCCTCTGTGTATATAAAGAGGACTCGCAGGACTTAGAGCGGGTCAAGCTATCAAGCCCCAAACCCTAGCTCATACGGCGAGTACCAGATCGGATCGCCTCCATTGTAACACCTCGATTATCATATCAATACCAATCTAGGGTAGGCAGGAAGTAGGTCTTTTACCTCACATTGAGGGGGCCGAACCTGGGTAAATCTGTGTTGATCTTTGTTCCTGCGATCCCAAGCTCGGAGATGCTTGACTCGCGTAATCCCACACCTACGAAGTCATCTATGACACCTGACGTGACAAACCCACGACAGCCGTGGTGGTCGTGGGCGGAGGTGGCGGCGGGGTCGCGGCCGTGGAAGGAGGTGGCGGGGGGGGGGGGGGGGCACGGAGGGGCGAGGAGGAGGGGGGGGGGGCGCAGAGGGGCAAGGAGGAGGTGGCGGGGGCTGGGTCGACGGCGGTGTGGACTCGGCGGCGGCGGCGGCCGGTTAGGGTTAGAGGAGGAGAGGACGCGGGTGGGGAAATGGGGAAGAGGAGGAGTGGACGTAGGGGTTAGAGGAGCCCCACGTTACCGCTGGCGGACAGGCGCTTGTGCCCGCCAGCGGTATGGTATTACCGCTGGCGGACAGCCTCCCGTGCCCGCCAGCGATACTTTTTATTTTTTATTTTTTTGATGTTTTTGTTACTCCTTAATATTTTCAAATACAATTGCGCATCTCAAAATACATTTGAAATATTTGTGTCCATTTACAAAATATTTCGAATACATCATGATTCAAACATCTCAAATACAAATTAAAAATAACACACGTCTCGCGCTTTTCTCTTAGCGTTTGCGCATCTTCTTGCCTTTTTTTTATCGCAGTTGCATAATTTAGCCCCACATTATGACTTCTTCTTTTGAATGGAAGACCTCCTCTCGTGGGTAGCGTGGTTCTGCTTCTTCTGAATGTGTATGTCGTCTTCTCATCATCTTCATCATCATCTTCAATATTAGGATCACCGAACCGGTCGAAGTCGTCTTCGTTGGCAATTCCATCCATTCAGATAATGTTTCTTTTGCCTCTCCTCACGACCACACGGCTAGGCTTTGACGGGTCGGTTATGAAGAAGCATTGAGACACGTGCTTAGCCAATACCCATGGCTCATTTTGTGCGGTGACGTTCGTGCTTGATGAAGTGCCGGCTTCGGGTAAAACCATGGTGGTGAAGTATTGGTCTTCTTTTTTGACGGTGGATAACCTAGCCCATCACACGCGGAACATCGGCACCTTCTCTCCAGAGTAGTTAAGCTCCCAGATCTCCTCTATCCTTCTGTAGTATCTGAACTTCTTGTCTCCGATGTAGGATTCCATCGTTACCCCTGAGTTTTGATAGTCAGAAGTTTTGTCCTTTTCCTCCGTGTAAAAAATGAACCCGCTGATATCATATGTTTGAAACGTCGCGAGGTTGGGGGCGGGGCCACGTGATAAGTCGTATAAGAATTTACCTTCTGCATAATCCGTTGGCGGAGCGACAAGCTCATCTTTGAACCAACACAAGAAAGAGGAGTTGTGCTCTCTGATTATTTCACCTTCGGTCTTTTGCCTGCCCTGGTCAATGTACTTCTGCTTAATCGTGCTTTTGTGCTTTTGCACCCAAGGATCGACCATTTCAAGGTGTTGGAGAGCTACTAAGTTTGCCCTGTTAAAGTCGGCCATTCGAAGAGCGAAGCCCACATGTAAGTCCCTCGCACCATTTCTGTGACCTGACCCACCGAACTTGCCAAAGTGCTTGTTAGGGGGCAAACCAACAGGGTTATCAACCTCCAGATGATTCGTGCAGAAAGGGATGCACTCTTCAGTGAGAAAGCCCTGAACGATGCTTCCATCCGGACGGGCCCTGTTACGAACAAATCCTTTTATGACCCCATTCATCCTTTCGAACGCCATCATGTTGTGGAGAAACAACGGTCCGAGATGGATGATATCATCCACGATGTGGACCAACAGATGCACGCGAATGTCAAAGAATGCGGGCAGAAAGTACATCTCAAGCTCGCATAGTATCACAACAATCTCTTCCTACAGCCTTGAGAGTTGCTTTGCGGTGATTGAATTTCGAGAGATCACGTCAAAGAAGTTACAGAGTCCAAAAAGGGTGTCACGGACGTGCTTGTCCATTATCCCTCGGATCGCAATTGGGAATATTTGTGTCATCATCACGTGACAATCATGAGACTTCATACCGCTGAACTTTTTTTTCAGCGGGTCTAAGAATCTGCTTATCAGCCCTGAGTAACCCAACGGCACTTTGACTCCTAGAAGGCACTTGATCAATTGTTCGATCTCCTTTGGCAGTAATAGTCATTCTTCTTAACCCTTTTGGCATCATGACCGTCCGTGTCCTCATCCGTCGACTGGTCGTCATCCCCCTTTTGGCGTCCCCCATGAAGCTCTTCCCTGATGTTCATATGTATCAGGTCCTTTCTTGCTTTCGGCCATCTTTGGTCCTGTCCGACATGTTGAGCACAGTGTCAAACAAACTCTCAAACACATTCTTCATGATATGCATTAGATCAAGGCAATTTGGCGTACTGTAGATGGGTCAGTATGGCAAGTCCCAAAACACAGACCTCGTCTTCCAAACACCATGCAACGGTTTTGGCGCCTTTCGCTTCTTTCCCGGGTCAGGACACTCTTCCCAACCATTCAGCAACTCGTAAATTTCATCACCACTCCTCTTACGTGGAGGTTCTCGGAGCTCATCTTCGCCGTTGAAAAGGTCTCCACGCCTCCTCCATGGGTCTTTATTGCGTAGCCACCTTCGATGTCCTATGTAGACGGTTTTCGAAGAACCGGCTTTCTTAAGCTGGTGGAATGTCGGATCATCCATGCACCTGACGCATCCGTTATGTCCGTGGGACACCTGGCCACCAACGTATGCGCAACCGGGCAAATCGTGCACCGTACACAACAAGGCAGCTCTCATTGGGAAATACTCTTCTGCGACAGCGTCCCAAGTGGAGACCCCTTCTGGCGCCCATAACGTGTCCAGCTCATCTTTCAGTAGCTTCAGATACAGATTGATGTCGCTGCCTGGTTGTTTCGGCCCTTGAAATAGCATGCTCATGTGTATAGCCACGTGCTATGTGTACTGCTATGGTTGCCAAACGAATTGAGACCGTCGGTGCTCGCACCCAACCTGATGTTCCTTGGTTCTTCAAACTCTCCATCGTAATCGTCTAATGCTCTCCACTGGCTTGCATCCGAAGGGTGTGTCAGAATTATCTTTTCACTCCGCTCATCATCTTGCAGCACTGCCGCCCTTCTTTCCGCGTGCCAGCGCATTCGCTTTGCTTCCTTACGATCTGCGAAATATCGCTGCAGACGAGGAATGAGCGGAAAGTACCACACAACTTTGTGAGGGGCATTTTCCCTGTCTTGTTGTCGTGGTGGTGTCACGGCAGATGCCATGGGTATGGCTTAAGTGTGGGCTCGCTTGGGCGTTGGGGGAACCGGGGAGGGTTTGCGCGCTTATGAAGCACGCATGAAGATCAAACAAGAACCTCGCAGGAAACAACAAGAACAAAGCAAACCAAGAACAGCCAAGAACACCACGATGTACCCTGCTTCGGGGCCCTCTTGTGGAGGTAACACCCCTACTGCAGCTCTAGCCTACTCTCTTATATCTCAAGTGTTTACAAGTACAGAGCGCTCCTTGAGCTGTATGATGAACAATGGAGAGAGCTCCAGGTAGAAGATGAAGCTTGGGGGGAAATGATGCTCACAATGGTCGATCCTCTCACGGAGGAGGTGGTGTTGCCTATATACAGTAACCGAATTACCCTTTTGCCCCTGGCCGCAGAGGACAATGGCATGGACAAGGAGAACAGGACAAACACTGGCCACTGTCACTCAGCCCAGCTCACCCTCTGTTCACCACAGGCTTATCTTTCCTCTTTGAGCTTAAGGCAGTGTAGACCACAGTAGCCTAGCCACTGCCCCTTTCCCGAATAGGCCGAGTCAGCGCCTAGGGGCTTGTGACCCGGAAAACCTGTGGCAGCACCTTGCTGTCTTCTGAGCCCCGGTCAGTAACCTTACAGTGCCCGTGACTTTTACTGACATTACTTGGCCCCTGTGCATCATCCGAGTTGCCCTACCCGGGTCCTTCCTGACCGACCCGGATAACTTAGCCGGCTCTTCTTTCCTGGATCCGGTTAAACCTCACCGGATCCCCTTTGGTCTTTTCTTTCACTGGCTTGAAGTAGGACTGACCGAATCGCCTTGAGATCCGACCCGGATAACTTAGCCGGCTCTTCTTTCCTTGATCCGGTTAGACCTTAACTGTTCATAACACATCATCTTTGCCCTACCCGGGGGCAGCCCCCCGACAGTAGTCCCCGAAGCTGGTATGGTCCTACAGCCTCGGCTGAAGGGCCGTTCCAGATTCAAAACCAACATCATTAACCGGATCACTTCTAGTTGTCACCGAATTTTCCGGGACATTTGGCAGGAAAAGCCTGTGCAAAGCCGTATAACCCGGGTTGTCAGCTCGTTATCCGGATCCACCGGGTACTTGAGTGTATTTGACCAGAAGACCACGTCTCCTCGTTTTCTCCGTTGACCGGCACATAGGATCCGTTCCACCGCTTCCAATTCTGCGGCGTGACCACGTGTGCTTGAAATACACGGCCACAGCAGCTGCCACAGAGTTCCGCGACGCAAGGGATCTAACCGTGCTCCGGTAACCGCGCGGTAGTGGGGGGCAGTTACCGCTGGAGGCTATAAAGAGGGCGCGGTGGTTTTTCCCCTTCTTCTTCCTCTCAACTCCCACTAACCCGCTCCATCGACGCCGCCGCAACCTCGCCATTCAAGGTTGCCGCGCCAGGGACGCACAGCGTACCAGAGCAAGACCATCGGAGCCGCGCCTCGCGCCCATCTCCGACGTTTCTCCGTCGAACTCCTCCTTCGAGCAATTCGCACTGTAAGTTCTTCCTCCTCTCGCCATAGCCACCGTGACGAGTTCATATTTGAATACACACACCTGTTCTTGGTAGATTGATGCGTATCTAAGCCCGTGTCCTGCCGTAGCACACTCCGCAAATTTCTGTCCAAGTTCCGCAATAGACTGGCCTAGATACACTTGTCCCGTTGGAGCAGTTCAACCATGTTTTTACCCGTGATTTTCTTTCTTTTTTACCACGCTGTAGATCTTCCCAACCCTAGAAACTTGCGGAAAGATGTTTGCGACTTCCAACCGCTTCACCTTCTCCACCGGACCCGGTTAACCCTACCCGGGATAGGATTAGCCGAGTCACCATAGATCTGATTCGGCTTTAATGTTATCCGATTCTTCTTTGGTCCATGGATTCCGAATTTCCTGACCCGGTTATCCGCCTTTTTGCTGCAGGACTGATTCGGTTATGGCCAAACTTCCCCCTGGCAGATGGGAAGGATCTGATGTTACCAAAAACGATTTGGAATGGCTACGAGCCACCCGGCGTATAACGCCCAAGCCATTTGCCGCGACCCGGAAAAGAACTCGCACCGGCCCCGAACCGGTGACGCGTGGTATTCATAGCGCATTTCGAGCGCGGGTTCGGTTACCTGCCAGTGACTTCTTCGGGCCTTTCTGGACTTTTTCGGACTACAACTTCACCACCTCCCGGCGAACGCCTTCGTCTCTTTATCAGCTTTCTCTTCCTTCTGCGAAGGCTATCTCGGTCTCTGGCCTAGTGTGGATATATGGGCCAAATACTTCCACCTCGCAAGCACACCATTCCAGGTACCAAGCCGAAACAACTGACTGCTTGCGGTTCGGTTAGCATCACGCCAAGGCAGGGATCCGCCTTTCCCCGAGTCACTGGCCTAGACACGGTGAAGAAGTGGCAAAGGACCTTTTTATAAAGAGCGCTGAGGGCCATGATGCTCAATCTGCCCGATTCAGGATGGAGCCGCCCACAGCCGAACTGAACTTCGGTTACAATCCGGCTGAAACAATTGCTGAACTTCAGACAGTGCATACCACTCTGGAGGATTTTTTGAAGAAGGGTATGGTCTCTGACGACCTCCTCCGGACCTTCATCTCTCGCCGAGTCAGCCCTCTTCAAAGGCGTGACCACAAGATATGCCACACGCGTGGCGCACTAGATCCTACCCGGATCAGCAAACACGAGCTTGACAAAGCTTCCGTCTTCAGACGGGTAAACGCCATTGCTGCCAATGAGATGTCGGATAAATGGCGGTGGGGTGTAAAGCCATTCTACCGGGAAAAACTTCCTCCACAGGTTAGCTCACCACTTTCCGAATCCACTCTTACTTCATCCGAATAATCCTGGCCTGATCCGGATTCGCATTGTCTTTTTTGTAGCTGTTTGACCGTCAACTTATTGAAGACGGAGATCTTTCCACCAAGGCATGGACACCGGATCTCAGCCCGCCGCGCGAGGGCGAAGAGGATCCGGATTCGGATGACTACTTGCCAATTCCCCGTGCCAAGCCAGTCCGCAAGGGTAAGCAATCAGACATTCACCACCTTTCCGACGAGGAAGATGAAGATTGCTGCATCTTAGAACCCATCGACGCTATTCCGATTTCATGGAAACCACCTCCTTGTGTTCCAGCCAAACAAGATACTGGAGAGGCCTCTCGGAAACGCGCTGAGGCGCCCGAAACAGATGCCCCACAGACAAAAAGAAGGAAGAAGTCCGGCGACAAGCCAAATCGCGTCAAACCGATGCCCACCACCAAGGGGTAACATTGAGCGAACTTTATTTGCTTTCTTCCTCTATTAACCGAGTCATATCTATCCGAGTTAACCGTTTGCTTTACTTTATGCAGTGATGTCCTCATCACCGCGCAGACTCATTCATCCATCTCTTCTCCTATCCCTCCACTGGATACGGCCATGGAAACCCAATTTCCTGACCGAACTGCCACCTCACCAACGCGTGTCACCACTACCAATATTCCCCAGCCGACTCCCATTTCAGAGCCGGTTATCGACTTGGAGTGTGAGGAAACCTCGGCTCCAATCCGAGATTCAAGTTGGCCACGCCCTCTCAAGGAGCTGGAGAAGGAAAAGGCCAAGACATCGGCTACGTCCTCGCCTAAGCCTGATTCCCGCCCTGCTCCTGCAGCTCAAACTGCACTGAACCAAGAGCAGCAGAAGAAGAAGAAGCAGAAGCAGCAACAGCAACAGCAAGTTTCCGAGAAGCAGCACAAGGAGCCACATCCGAAGCAGACTTCTGGTGCGTCACCGCAACCCAAGCCGACTCAGGGTGCCTCTGGCACAACTCCGACTACCTCGGATAAGCAGGTGGTTGCTAGCAAGAAGGTTTCTGCCGCCCCATCAGCGATTCGATTCGGCCAGTCCGCGTCGAATCCGCGCCCTCCGAGCAGCGATAAGCTCGAGTCCGCCAAGCAATTCATTGAAGCTTGGAATGATGCTGACTTTGCCACAGGCTTCTCTACTTCAGCGCCACACCCGGCTGGGCCTAGTCGGATGTTCCAATCCTTACACTCTGTACAGACCTCGGTCACTGAAGCTAACCGGGTGTTCGAGGTAAATTTATCCGAACCTTGCTTTTATTTCAACATAATCAAACAGTACTATACCCAGTCCCCGAGATTCGGGTCGAACGACTGATACTCCTCCGAGTAAGAAAGTCATTCGGCTTGAATCTCTAAAAAAAATTATGATGAATGTTGCCTTAACCGAGGACACCGTGGGACTTCCAGTCCCCGAGTCTCCTTTTCAACTGATTCGGTTAATCTCGGGCCAGTCCCCGAGATTCTTCTGACGCCGTTTGCCTGTTTTCTTTCAGGAAACCATGACCGCTCGCGGCAAGCTCTTTAAGCAGCTCGCCCATCAGCACCAGAAGCTCCAAACTTCCTTCGATGGGCTCTGTCTTGAAATGGACAAGAAAGAAGAAGAGCACAAACGCGCCTTATCCGAGGAAAAATCAGAAGTGACTCGGCTCCAGCGAGAGCTTGACCGAGTTGAAAAAGTGAAGAACAAGGTTAAAGGAGAGCGGGATACGCTGAAGCGTGAAAAAGATACTATCCAGAAGGAGCGGGATACTTTCAAAGCCGGACTTGAGAAGCGGGCCAAACTGGACCAGCAAATTCAAACGACCATAGCCGAATCTGAAGCCGAAGTCAAAGCGGCTAAAGAAGAACTGAGTGCTCACAAAGCGGCCAGTGCGAAATGGCTTGCTGCACTTGCTAGCCTTAATGATGACATGGATCGTAAGTTCACCGAATCCCTTTTTTCTTTCTGCCCTTAACCGATACATATGCTTGTGTTCCTTCTTGCTGAACTCAGTATTAGCTTATTTGTTTGTAGGAGAGTTTACCAGGGCTGTGAGAGACGCCCGAGCTGAGAGAGCTAAATTAACCGAGGCTCCACTACCAGAGACATGGGACATCGAAGATCATATCACAGCACTCAAGGCTCGGATTGCTCCTTTGAAGGATTCCCATATTGGTCTGCTCAATGCAAGTCTCAAGGCTCACCGGATCTTATTTCCTGAAGCGCGGCAAGTTGTGCCTGTGGAGGAGCTGATCAGAGACCTGGACCAAGCCATGACCCGGCTACAGAAGTGGAGGTCTTCGTCCGCCCGCGCTGGTGCTGATGCAGCTTTGTTATTCATCATGTCTTGGTATGAGCTGATTGATCTTGCCAAAGTGCGCTCCTTTCGCGAGGGTTCTTCATGGGCTTCAGATCCCAACCGGATCAAGATCCGTGAAGAAGCCGCCAACTTTATGGCCGAATTTGCACGCACCAAGCATCTTGATCTGGAGGCTCCAGTCTACTCGGATGGAGAAGACACTGAAGAAGAGGAATCGGATGATGCCTCCGCTGAAGAATACGCCGATTCTGAGGGCGGGTCTGATGAAGAAGAAGAATCCAGCAAGGTACCAGCCTCCGACTCGGCCAAGCTCACCGAACAAACTCCAACCGAGTCTCCTGTGATTCCAGCCACTAACTTGACTGTGATCACTAAACAGGCTTCACCTGATCCGGATATTCCCGAATCCGCCCATCCTTCAAGCTCTCCAGTCAAGATTACTTCCGAAGTGCCACCATCTTCTGAGTCTGCTCCAGCAACAGAACCTCCCGTAACCGCGTCCACTTCAACCGAAGCACCCGTAGCTGAAGCCCGTGCCCCCGAAGCTCCGCTAACCGAAGCTCCTACCACAGGAGTTCCTGCAACCGAAACTCCTATGACCGAGTCCGCCGCGACCGAGTCCGCTGCACCCTGAAGTACTTAACAAAAACATTAAATCCCCGGTATGCCGGGAGCAGATGTAATAGACTATTTTAAGTTCTTTCGAGACTATGCTTATCATGCTTAACGCGATCCGGACAAGGTTTATGTTGGATCATCTTAAACCGAGTCCCCGAGTTTGTTTTCTTGTTTACTACTTTTGCCAAATCTTTGCTCTTGTCTACCTCTTTGGGTGTTTTGACAGTCGAGTCACAAGATAGGAATCATAGCATACAATACTTGAAACGCACGAGTTGTGGTTTAGAATCATTCAACATAAACGAAAAAAGAAATAACAGGGGTTAGTAAACGACATGTGCCGAATCGGTTTTGGACCGAGTCCCCGTGTCCATTTTCATGTTTCCCATATTCCTCATCTCTGCTCTTGACTACCATTTTGGTGTTTGTCAGTCGAGTCACGAGATCAACAACACAACATACATTACTTGAAGCTTAGAACAAGGTTCAAAGCGATTCGGCACACGAACGGCAAAAAACAAAACAGTAATAAACAACACATGCATAAGGACGAAGCAGTCCCCGAGTCCAGACTCGGATTACCGCGATTTCATTCATGATAAATTGAAATACATACATTGCGCCCTTTAAGAGTAGAAGGGTCGAAGCAGAGCTACATTCCAAGGTCGCTTGGTTTCCTGTCCGGGTCTGTCCAAGCCATCCTCCCTTGATTCCTGTGCATCTACAAGGTAGTACGAATCATTGTGCATAGCCTTGCTCACAATGAATGGTCCCTCCCATGGAGGTGACAATTTGTGTCGGCCTTTGCTGCGCTGCACCAGCCTCAGCACTAGATCACCCTCATGAAACACTCGAGGACTGATCTTTCGGCTATGATAACGCCTGAGATTTTGCTGGTATATTGCTGTCCGAGACAGGGCCAATTCTCTTGCTTCCTCTAGCAGATCCACTGCATCTTCCCGGGCCTCCTTTGCCTCGGTTTCAGTGTACATTGCCACCCTTGGTGCATCATATTCTATGTCAGTGGGTAGGACAGCTTCTGCCCCATAAACCAGAAAGAATGGCGTATAGCCTGTTGACCGATTCGGTGTAGTCCTTAGACCCCATAGAACTGATGGGATTTCATCTATCCAGCACCCCGGAGTTTTCAACAATGGTTCAATGAGACGAGCCTTGATGCCGGCTAACACTAGAGCATTTGATCTTTCCACTTGTCCATTGGACTCTGGATGTGCCACTGAGGCTATGTCTAACCGGATCCCCTTATTCATGCAGAATCGGGCAAACTCTCCGACAGCAAAGTTTGTGCCGTTATCCGAGATGATGCTATGAGGGTATCCGTATCTCAAAATGATTTCTTTCAAGAAGATTACAGCCGAACGGCCATCCACTTTCCGTATTGGTTTCACCTCTATCCACTTGGTGAACTTATCCACCATCACCAGCATATGTGTCATGTTGCCCCTAGCCGGCTTGAAATCTCCCACCATATCCAAACACCACACCGCAAATGGCCAAGTAATAGGAATTGTCTTCAGTGCCGATGCGGGTAAGTGTGTTTGCTTAGCAAATCTCTGGCATCCTTCGCACCTGCGGACTATGTCCTCCGCATCTGCATGAGCAGTGGGCCAATAAAATCCATGCCGGAACACTTTAGCCACCAGGGCTCTTGTACTGCAATGATGTCCACATTCACCTTGGTGTATCTCTAGGAGCATCTCCTTGCCCTCTGCTGGCTCCACGCAGCGCTGCAACACCTCGGTTACACTTCTTTTGTATAACTCCTTGTTGATGATGGTATAAGCCTTGGATCTCCTCTGGACACGCCTAGCCTTGGTCTCATCGCTTGGCAAGCTTCCTTCCTCGATGAACTTCATGATCTCTTCAGCCCACTCTGGTACTGGATGCAAAGGGAACAAGTGCTCATTTTCTTCCACAGGTTTGGCCGCCATTATTTCTTCTATCAGCTTCTGCCCATTCCCCACAATCCGGTTATCCTCATCTTCATCTCTGCTCCTCTTTCCCAAGACTCGGTTAGCAGTTTCCGAATCTGTGTGAGCAGTCCCCGAGTCCGGGCATGCCGTCCCCGGGTCTTCCTCGATATACTCCACATCAACATTCATAGGAATAGCTTCGGATTCTTGCTTGGGAATAAAAATCGACTCGGAATCAGGCGAAGGTTTGATTGAAGGGACCCTTAGATGATTCAAGGATATTCCGGGTGGGATTGCCTCCCTAGACGACCCGAGTTTTGACAGAACATCTGCAGCTTGGTTTTCCAGCCGAGGTATATGCTTGTACTCACAGCCTTCAAAAAATCCCGAAATTTTCTGAACATGAAACCGATACAGTGCCATATTGGCGTCAAGAGCATCCCAATTTCCAGAAGATTGCTGCACGACCAAATCCGAATCACCGAAACACTCAATCCGGCGAACGCCGATGTCCCGAGCCACATTAAGCCCATGGATCAGTGCCTCATACTCGGCTACATTGTTTGACGCTGAGAAATGAATCTGCAATACATATCGCAATTGATCCTGTTTTGGTGATGTGAGCACCACCCCAGCACCTAGCCCGATTTTGCATTTGGAACCGTCAAAGTGCAACCTCCAGTAATTGTAATCCGGTTTAGGTGGTTCATATTGCATCTCAGCCCAGTCACAAAGGAAATCCGGCAAAGCCTGAGACTTGATAGCATCTCTTCTCTCATAATGCGGTGTGTAAGGAGACACTTCTATCGCCCATTTGGCAACTCGGCCAGTTGCATCTTTGCACCCAATGATCTCCGCAATTGGAGCTTCACATACCACTGTAATCGGATGCTCTTGAAAGTAGTGTTTCAACTTCTTGACCGCCAGGTACACACCATATGTCATCTTTTGGTAGTGAGGATAATTTTGCTTCGAAGTTGAGATCACCTCACTCAAATAGTACACCGGCCTCTGCACAGATTTACCATCCTCTTCTCGCTCTACCACCATGACCACACTTACGACCCGGTTAGTGGCCGCAATGTAAAGTAGCATTGGCTCATTCGGCAAAGGTGATGCCAAAACTGGAGCAGTGGACAACATCTTTTTTAATTCGTTGAAAGCCGAATCTGCTTGCGGGGTCCACGTGAACCCGGTGCTCTTTTTCATTAACTGATACAAGGGCAAGGCTTTTTCTCCTAGCCGACTCACAAACCGACTCAACGAGGCTAAACACCCGGTGAATTTTTGTACATCTTTTAGACATTTAGGCAATTTCATTCTTTCTATGGCTCGGATCTTAGCCGGATTCACCTCAATACCTCGGCTCGATACAAGGAAACCAAGCAACTTTCCAGCTGGGACACCAAAGGTGCACTTGTCCGGATTCAATTTTAACCGATATTTTCTCAAGTTCACAAATGTTTCCTCGAGATCCTCGAGGAGAGTACGTTTTTCTTTTGTTTTGATGACAATGTCATCCACATACACCTGCACATTTTTACCCATTTGAGAATGCAAGCACTTTTGCATACATCTCTGATAAGTTGCACCAGCATTTCTCAAACCGAAACACATGACACGATAGCAATACGCCCCATACGGGGTAATAAAAGCAGTCTTTATTTGATCTTTAGGGTTCAGTGGTATCTGGTGAAAACCAGAGTACGCATCAATAAAAGACAACAACTCACACCCAGCAGTAGAATCGATCACTTGATCAATCCGAGGCAAAGGAAATGGATCCTTTGGACACGCCTTGTTTAGGTTGGTGAAATCGATGCACATGCGCCACACCTTGACCACAGCTGGTTCGTCCTTCTTCTTCTCTACTAGAACTGGATTAGATATCCAGTCCGGATGCAACACCTCCATAATGAATCCGGCTGCCAGCAGCTTAGCCAGCTCATCGAGCACCACCTTTCTTCGATCATCTGAAAGCCGCCGAGTCGGTTGCCTAACCGGTTTCACATCCGGCCTGACAAACAAAGAATGCTCTGCCAACTCCCTCGGAACACCAGGCAGGTCCTTAGCTGACCATGCAAAGATATCCCGATTCTCACGGAGGAAGTGACAGAGCGCGCTTTCCTATTTCTCACCCAGCCCGGCACCAATGATGGCCATGCGCTCCGGGTTCTCCGGGTCAATGGGGATCTTCTTCGTCTCCTTGGGCACCTCAAATGTTGCACCCGCATCCGGATTAGTCATGGCCAGCACGCCGAGCTGAGCTGACTTCGCCATTGCCACCACCTCGTGCATCTTGCTCTTTTCAGCTTGTATCACCAGTGATTCAGCTAAGTTAGAACCAACTGTAGCACACTGTATGGCCTTCTTGTAGTCTCCCGCAACGGTGATAACACCATTCGGGCCAGGCATTTTCATCTTGAGGTAGGCCACATGAGTAGATATCATGAACTTGGCTAATGCTGGCCTGCCAAGCAGAGCATGGTATGGGCTTTCCAAATCCACCACCTCGAACTCGAGACTCTCAAGTCTGTGATTGTCCCTGGTACCGAACAACACATCTACCCAGATCTTACCCATGGGGGAACAAGATACCCCGGGTACTATGCCATGGAAAGTACAGCTGCTCTGTTGCAACTGATTCGGCGAAATACCCAACTTGACCATTGTGTCCCGATACATGATGTTTATGGCACTGCCATTGTCGACCAAGACTCGGCTAAATTTCACGTTCAGCTTGGGTCCAACCAAAGTTGGATCCACCACCAGTGCATAGTTCCCTGGGCTTGGCATGATCCTTGGGTTATCCGCCCTGCTCCAAGTGATCTCCTGCTCAGACCAGTTCAAGTACTTTGGAACTGCTGGCATCACGGCATTCACCTCCTTTGCTCGTCTCAACTGACTTTTCTTGTCAGTTGGCTCGGTCACGAAAACCACATAACTCTGATGTGCTTCCTTGTAATCATTCCCAGGGTATCCACCTTGCCTACTTGGGCCATCACCATTGTCACTGCCTCCCATGTTCACCAGGTTAACCGGCTTCGTTGCTGCTGGCCTTGGAGTTCCAGCGTTGACCGGGGTCGCATTGGCTCCGGTTAGCGGCATGTTTGGCCTGAAATTCGGTCTAGGAGCCTCTCTGAGGTGGTCCTCTTTGACCTTCCGCCTGAATGCGGTGATGCCAACTACAGTTCCGGGTCGAATGATTAGCCGGTTTGCGCGGATCAGTGGTGTGATAACAGCAAGGCCCATCCAATCTGGACTCAAAAGTCAGAGGTGGACTTGGTCCCTCCCACACTTTCTTCGGCCAGCACCTTGATTCGGCCTCCAAGCCGGACCATCAGTTTTCTGCCTCTGCGCATCTCCTCCACCGGGTTGATCCATGTTTACTGCAGCAACTTGATCCGAACCATACCTGTAATCCGGATCTCTTCTCTTGTAACCGAATTCATGTCGGTCACTGGGCCTTAATGGCCCAACTCGGTTATTAACCGGTTGCCTCCTGTTTGCTCCCACTGCATCCAATGCGGGCTGTGTTGGATCACCCAGCGCATACGTGTCTGCTATCCGGATCATATCTGCCAGGGTTTTCGGCATATCTCTTTGGAGTTTCTGCCAAAGTGGTGTACCATGCCTGCATCCCTGTGCAAACCATGAAATGGCCTGCTCCTCCACTACACCTTCGCAAGAATTGCGCATGTTGCTCCACCGAGTCAAATACTCTCGGTCTGTCTCCCTCTCTTCCTGCTTGCACGCAGCCAGGAGCTGAGGTCGGTTTGGCCTCTTGTAGGTGCTGGAGAAGTTGCTGTTAAACGCCTGTTCCAAATCCATCCAACAATTGATACTACCCGGTGGCAAGTTATTCAGCCAATTCGGGCTGGACCTTCTAACATATGCGGGAGATACCGGACCGCCCATCGGCGATTGCCCCCCGCAATGTGCACTGATGATACATAGTCCGTCAGCCAATCCTGTGGCTTGGTGCTGCCATTATACGGCTTCGTGTTGCGGCCGAGCTGGAACAACGGCACACTTGGCTCATTCATTATCCGAGGTCCAAAGCATGGTGGACCCGGTGGGCCTTGCTCTTCCAGCTTCTCGGACTGTAGATTCTGTCCAACTGAGACGCTGATCATCCGGATCCAACATCCGAGGCCCCAGTCTCGACGCCATGCATTGTCATACGTCTGGTATCCGGCTCGCGCCATAGCCGAATTGCCATCGTCGTAGCGGTAGCCCACCTGGCCACCACTTTGCTGCTGCACCTGTGCCATCACCTGCTGTCCGGGGTGGCGAGGTGGTTGACCTCGGCCAGCCGAATTTCCCCTTCCAGTACCCGGATTGCCTTGACCACCACTGTTTCTGTCTTGTCCACCTTTTCCTTGGGCTGCAAGCTGCTTGCTCGCATATACCGCATCATAAGTTTGCAGCTGCTTGCTCTTACCCGAGTTCACACTTTGAGCTCGGTCAATCACAACATGCGGAGAGGACGCTTGCCCCTTAGATTTCTGGCTAGCAGCCCTAACCGAGACAACTACCCGGGAACCACCAGCATCCGGATTAGCTTTCCGGTAGGCCTCATTCTGCCTGTTGCACACATCCACTAGCTCATTCACTCTCTCCGCCTGCTTGCGCCAAGCGTCCCCGGTCAGGTTACTTAACTCGGCTCGTGCTGCTGCTGCAGCCCTAAGATTCTTAGCCGGGGAGCTATAAACCGGCTTGCCTGTTCCGGACCTATGACTAGTGGCTTTACTTGAGCTGAACCTGCAGCTCTAGCCAACTCGTCATTGAGGTCCTTGCCTCTGTTACGCAACTCGGCTTTCTTGCGCGAGCGGTGCACTACAGGAGTAAAGCCATCTGTGATACCATTGGCAGCATTGTATTCTCTCAGATCTCTATCAAACTCTTGCCTAGACTCTATCACTAACCGAGCCTCTTTTGCAACCTCAGGCGCTCTGCCTCTAGCTGAGCTACAGTAAGATCAACATTTGCTCCAGGAGCCACTGGCCGAGCTAGCTTTTCCAAGATACCCTCTAAGGAAGCATCCCTGCTTGACATGCCAAGGGGACCAACCGGATCGGGTTTCTCCTTAGGGAACTTAGCTGTCCGGGTCGGCTTGTCAGCCGGATCCGGCGTGGCCAGCTCCTCTGGCACGCTCGCGCTGGCACCTCCTTTGCCAGCAGCAGCGTTTGCGGCAGCCACCATGACCTCCACGCTGCTCCCAGGGCGAGCGCTACGCCCTCCGCGAGCTGCGCGGAAAGAGGAGGATCCGCAGCCACGAGCACCTGCGCCGGGTACTCGCGAACTGGCTCGGTGGCGACGTAGGTGACGAAGCTGCCCAGCGTCATGAGGAAGCCATTCGCGGGGAAGGGCTTGTTGGAGAAGCACCCCGCGTTGTCGCTGATGAAGTTGAACTCGCCGAGCTTGCACACGAGCCCGGAGAGGACCCGCTCGCCGGCACCAGTGACGGAGCCCGTCCGGATGGAAACCCCAGCCAACGCCAATGCTTGCCCCACGGTGGGCGCCAACTGTCGTGGTGGTGTCACGGCAGATGCCATGGGTATGGCTTAAGTGTGGGCTCGCTTGGGCGTTGGGGGAACCGGGGAGGGTTTGCGCGCTTATGAAGCACGCATGAAGATCAAACAAGAACCTCGCAGGAACAACAAGAACAAAGCAAACCAAGAACAGCAAGAACACCACGATGTACCCTGCTTCGGGGCCCTCTTGTGGAGGTAACACCCCTACTGCAGCTCTAGCCTACTCTCTTATATCTCAAGTGTTTACAAGTACAGAGCGCTCCTTGAGCTGTATGATGAACAATGGAGAGAGCTCCAGGTAGAAGATGAAGCTTGGGGGGGAAATGATGCTCACAATGGTCGATCCTCTCCACGGAGGAGGTGGTGTTGCCTATATACAGTAACCGAATTACCCTTTTGCCCCTGGCCGCAGAGGACAATGGCATGGACAAGGAGAACAGGACAAACACTGGCCACTGTCACTCAGCCCAGCTCACCCTCTGTTCACCACAGGCTTATCTTTCCTCTTTGAGCTTAAGGCAGTGTAGACCACAGTAGCCTAGCCACTGCCCCTTTCCCGAATAGGCCGAGTCAGCGCCTAGGGGCTTGTGACCCGGAAAACCTGTGGCAGCACCTTGCTGTCTTCTGAGCCCCGGTCAGTAACCTTACAGTGCCCGTGACTTTTACTGACATTACTTGGCCCCTGTGCATCATCCGAGTTGCCCTACCCGGGTCCTTCCTGACCGACCCGGATAACTTAGCCGGCTCTTCTTTCCTGGATCCGGTTAAACCTCACCGGATCCCCTTTGGTCTTTTCTTTCACTGGCTTGAAGTAGGACTGACCGAATCGCCTTGAGATCCGACCCGGATAACTTAGCCGGCTCTTCTTTCCTTGATCCGGTTAGACCTTAACTGTTCATAACACATCATCTTTGCCCTACCCGGGGGCAGCCCCCGACACTTGTATCGATCAGCCTTGCACACTAGACATTTGATTTTTTCTTCGTCCTCTTTCCGAAAAATATAGCAGTCGTTCACACACACATGGTACCTCTCGTGCGGTAAATCAAAGGGGCACACGACTTTTTTGGCTTCGTCGCAATTTTGAGGACACGTGTTGCCCTTCGGAAGGATACCGTGCAAGTATTCCAGATTATCGTCGACGCTTTTATCGCTCCATTTGTGTCGTGTCTTCATCTGCAGAACATCAAGCGGGACGTATCCGGATCGCAGCCTGGATACAACGGAGTATTTGAGTCTTTCTCCAATTGCGTCAGCTTAGATTCCCTGTTAGTCGTCTTCTGAAGAAACAGTTCTTTTAGATGAGGGTCCGCACGACTGAAGTTAGCGGTGTCCGTGTGTCCTCCTCTTCAGCTGGTACCACCTGATCATCATCGTCTTCTTCAACTTGATCATCATGCTGGGGATCAGGCTCTTCGTCTTCTTGCCCCTCGTCGTTATTGTCTTGCTGCCCTTCCTGATCATTTCCTGCTCCGCACCATCATTTTCATCATCTTCATCATCTTCTATCCAACGAGTGTGGCCATCCATGAAACCACGCCTGAGCAGGTGAGTCAGCAAATCTCCGGTAAATGGGCTGATGCCGCACTCCAATTTGCATGTTCGACACAGACATTGTATGTCTTTGCGTTTATTCCGCAACATGTCTTCTGTCGCGTGTCTCAAGTATGTATTCACGACACGTTCACTCATAATAACCATTATCACCTGCACGTTGTAGAATCAAGACAATAATTAAGCACCATTTTATATTTTATCGGGTTTCATGAAAAAAATTTGCCATGACCTTCCTACAAATAGGACCTAAGGAGAGTGCCAAAAGTTGCCAAAACGGAAATGAATCAACATTCCGGCATGCTTTTGGCACTCATCATTTTTTCACACATCACAACACAAATTCATCCGTCACAACACAATTTTCACACATTCCAAACCATTTCATCATTTCGCATAGATACGAGCGGCATTATCCGACCAAATTTTACATATATGCATTATATCGATAAAAGATCACCTTATTAAGTTAAACACACTTCAAAATAACCGCGGGAGTCGACCGGAGATGAAATCTAGATCTTGAGGTAGGAGTGACTTGAGTGAATTTTTTTTGGTCAAAGATGGATGTGGGAGAGAGATTTAGTGGGATCTATCAACTAAATAAGTTTTTATTGGCTAAAAGTGATAAATTTGATGGGGAAAGTAGCCACAAATGAGCAAAACTCGAGCTAGTGAAAGAAGCAAGTGTGAAGTGCAATAATGGAGGAAAGTGGTTGGTGGCCGCACTTATGCCACTTTCCCAGGTTATCGCTGGCGGACACGCACTTTCGTCCGCCAGCGGTAGTTAACTTGGTGCTGGCCGGCTGTTTGGCGTGCCCGCCAGCGGTAACCTGGGCTATTTTTTTTTTAGCTGGGCTCAGCCGAGCCAACTACCTCTGGCGGGCACGCCAAACCGGTACCACTGGCGGGCGCTGATGCCGTCCGCCAGCGGTAGTTAGCCCCGCCTCGTGGCATCTGCCTGATACTACCACTGACGTGCACGTTAAGACGTCCGCCAGCGGTACGTGAAGCACCCGTGGCGTACTCGGTAAACCGCCCGCCCCGCTGGCGGTCGCCCTGGGCCGTCCGCCAGCGGTAGGCTGGTGGCTACAAGCACATTCCTACTAGTGAGTCACAATAGGACTTAGACTGCCTTTTTCATTCGCAAAATTTCATTATAGCATCTGATTTTCTATCGGTTGTCCAGCGCATCAATGCCAAGGAAAGGAACCACTTGAGTTGTGGCTCTGTGATTCAAGACATCAAAGATCCTCGTGGCCTCCTTTACGGCGTGTTCTATTCAACATGTTAGTCGTTTGCAGAACTTTGCAACACATTATTTAGCTCGTTTCCTCTGAGTTTTCTGGTAGGTGGGTGTGGCATGGTGTGTCCCCCGTGTGTATTCGGGAACCATTTGTATCGACATAATGTCTAGTTGATTAACAAATCGCAAAGGTTCTCTAAAAAAACCAATATTCCGACGTGTTAAGCAAATCTCCCGGCGTTAACACAAGGAAACACCGGGCGCGTACGTAAATTCAATCCTAGCTAGCGTGCTGCTAGCTGTCACAGGAAGATCGCGACAATTACTGCGTAAAACCCAAAGAAGATTTGCTTCCCAATTATAGGGATGCGCGTTAACGGGCAAAATCTTGGCGGCATCCATTCGCACTTGCCGCATCTGGGCCAGGAGATCCGGTTGGAGGTATATATGGCAGACTGCGAATTCCTGCGTGCGTATCGTGATCGATCGCTCCACCGTCAATGCTGAGATAACAGCTCTCACTTTCCCGATCAGGGTTGCGCCTCCGCTTAAATACGAGACCGCCCGCGTGCATACGTCGGTATGTGTTGTAGATCGAGAGATCGATCGGCCATGGCGACTGGCGGCGGGGAAGGGCTGGCGGGGAAGAAGAGGAAGGCCGTCGATGGCGACATGCCGCCGGCGAAACGGGAGCCGAGGCGGGGGCTCGGCGTGGCGGCGCTGGAGAGTATCAGGGCGCAGCTCGAGACGGTGGACAATTTCTACATGTTCCCGTCGTTCTCGGCGCCGCCACCGCCGCCGCTGCCGGCGTCCCTGCTGGTCCCCGGCATGCGATTCAATCCATATGTACGTACCTGGTGCTGCCGCTATCACCTGCTTAATCCGCCGGTTTACTCGTAGTGTCGGATAATCGCGTGTATGCACCTACATTCATATTCATCTTCGTTTTGGTTGCCGGATTTCAGAGATATATTTCTTACACTATACCTACCCATGCATGGAGGACGAACACATTAGTAGTTACAATATCCTGTTGAAATCTGTTAGGGAACTAATTAATCAGCTGGCCTACTTACATTTACAGGTCGGGAATGGAGCCTTGCCAAGAGATTACTATCCTCACTATTACGGCGCCCAGCATTACACTCTGGCCAGCAGGTATATACGCACATCACACTGTTAATCATCATGTGATTGACACCCATGCATCCTCTCGATCGTCTGAGAGATGGAGATTTTCCCCCTTTTGCACTCATGCATCCTCTCGATCGTCGCTGTGTATATATCAGCAGGTACCTGCAGCATCTGCAGGCATCGAACGGCCTCGCCGTGCCACGCCATCAGAACCATCAGGCTGACCAGAATGCGGCGGCCGCTGTCCCCGAGAAGGATCACCGCCGTCGAGCCCAGGCGCACGGCCAGATGAGGAGACCTAAGGTTGCGTTTGTGGACCTCCTCGACTCCGACGACGAAGAAGATGACAACCCCAGTGCCAAAGAAGAACTGGACCTCGAACTCAAGCTCTAGTTTCAAACTTAGGACACGATCTCGATCTTTTTATTTCCTGGTTATTTGCTGCTCACGTCCCAATTGAATCTTTGTTCGTTTTGCATAGAAGCTGCAGCTGTGCTGTGGATCCATGTAGTCTGTACTAAGCACCTGTCTGTCTCGTTTGGTTTAAGGTAATGCACGTCCAAGTTCTTGCATAATTTAGTCATCTGAAATGTGTTTACTCTGACGAAATACGTAAACTAACATTACGCCTTCACCTCCCCCTTCGAAGCACCTGCCCGTCCTATAAAGACGACACTCCCACGCAATTTGAAAAAAGTCACAATGTAATAAATAAATAAATAAATAAATAAGTTAATAAAATTCGTCGTCGCCACCTCTCTCGCCGTCGACGACTCGTCACGGCGGCGGCGTCGGTGGCGGCCGGACATCATGCCGGAACCCACCAAACCCCCCTCTCCACGCCCACGCCGCGGCCGCTGCCGCCTCTGCGGCCTCTGCCTTGGCTCCGCCCTCCTCGCCATTGTCGTCTCCGCGCTCGTCCACCTCCTCTCCTCCCCAACGCATCCCGCCACCTCCCTACGCTTCTCCGTGATCATAGACGGCGGCAGCACCGGCACGCGGGCCCACGTATTCTCCACGGGGCCCGACGGCCGCCCGGATCTGGCGCGCTCCGCGGTGATGCGCGTCTCCCCGGGGCTCTCCTCCTTCGCCGCCGACACGGCCCGCGCCGGGGAGTCGCTGCGCCCGCTCTTGGAGTTCGCTAGGGAGAAGATTGGGGGCGAGGGAGGCGCTGCGGCAACGGAGGTGCGCCTGATGGCCACCGCCGGGATGAGGCTGCTGGAGGAGCGCGTCCAGGAGGCGATATTGGCATCCTGCAAGGACGTGCTCCGGGCCTCTGGCTTCCGGTTTGAGGACTCATGGGCCAAGGTGATCCCAGGTACTGTCGATTTCTGCCCCTTTTTTTTATACTCGAACTGGACCCAAGTTATCCTGTACCAGTTCCATGGGTGTCTGACTGAAATAACCTGCGTTAGCATAATAGCATTTTAATCTGATGACGCATCGGAAATGTTGCATAGTGATATCATTTCGGGTCGGATGCAAAGACACCACTGATTGTTGTTTAACTTGTTAACATGATGGATGTGCTCAATTCGGAAATGACCTGTTTACATTTCTGGTGGATATGCAGTTTGATGTGGTAGATTTGTTGCCTTTATAGCTGAGGTGTAAATTACTTTAGTTTTGAGTCTTTTGTTCTGCTACGAGAAGTGTCCTTTGGTTCCAAGATAATTTTTGTTTTGGTTTAGTAAGAGCATCTCCAGTAGGTTATTTCATACTAGCTTCTTACTGTGAATCAGTTGAAGATTATTGTGTCATTACCTGAAATATTTTGAAATCTGGTTCTTACTTTCGCCGCTACCTTTCTTATAGGTTCCGACGAAGGCGTCTATGCTTGGGTTGCGGCAAACTATGCTCTGGGCACACTTGGAGGGGATCCTCACAAAACAATCGGAATAATTGAACTTGGGGGCGCTTCAGCTCAGGTTCTCTGATGAACACATCCACATTTTTGTTTTCCTTTTCCCTTGTGTTGGACTTGTTTAATTTGACCTTGATGCATGCTAATACGATACTAATAATATTTAGTTGCACCTAACTTCTGAAAATAGTCACTTTGTCACTTGCTTGATATGTTGTAAATGGCTTCAGGGCCTCTTTGGTTCGTAAGATTTCCAAAACACAGGAATAGGAAATATGTAGGATTACGATATCATGGCATGTTGAATCCCACAGGATTTGGAAACACAGGAATATGTGATAGTTGTCGTTTGGTTGCGCCGCAGGAAAAACGCAGGATTTTTCTGAAGGATTGTGTGTACACCACAGTTGTCATTGAAACAAGAAAAAAATTCTTAGGTTAGACTCAATGGAAAATTTCATTTAGAATTGTATACAGTAGACCATAGGAACATACCTATGGGTTCTAATCCTGCAAACCAAACAAGCTACATAGGAAAAATTCTTGAGGAAAAGAATCCTACAAAATTCTTTTGAACCATAAGGAAGAGCTCCGTAGGTAAAATCCGTATGTAAGAGCTCCGTAGGTAAAATTCATAAGGAAGAGCTCTGTGGCTGCAGAGACATGGCAGGGACACTCCTATCAGCTTTTCAGAGATTCTCTTTCAGAAATCGGTTTGGCGAAATGCAAATATTCGACCCATGTTTGCTACTTTTTCGAATCACAAAGCAATGTGTGGCTGAGATAGCTCATGTACCCATATGTACATGTGCAAATGCATTTCCGTATATATATGTACACGTAATGGGATATGTTCTGGTTATATTACAAGAAATTGCAGTTTCCTGCTAATGTAATTCCTGCTGTTTTGTTTCAGCTGACATTTGTTTCCGATGAAGTACTTCCTCCGGAACTATCAACTAATTTTACTTTTGGTGAAACAGCATACACTCTTTATACCAACAGCTTTCTGAACTTCGGACAAGTGAGTTATTTGTATCCATTGAATCCTCCTCTTTATGGTTAATCTTTTTAGAGACTTAATTTAGTTCCCAGCGGTCTACATGTCACCCATGTCACCATATCACTCTGAGATTCGTGTGAACAGCAACCAACCACACTTTGTTTCATTAAGAGCAAGCTATAGTTTATAATTTACACTGATAACTACCAGGTCGCCTTTCATATCTGGAGCACAGTTAAATGCTCCCAGACTCATCAAATAGCATCCCCACAGATCCATCAAGTATGATCATAACACATAAGTAAATATGAGAGTCATTCTTCATCCCTAAGGCCTTGTTCGGCATGAGTGTTTCCACCGGTTTTCCTGTGTGATTTCCACACGTGTTTTGGTGAAAACACTCAACTCACCCAATACACTCCCCACCTCCAAATCCCTCCTGATAAAACCACTACCACCAACTTACGCTGTTTGGCACACAGGGATTGCACACGAGTGTTTCATCCATACAAACGAATTTATTCATAGCACATGACGCATTCAGCAACAATTTTGATTCAGCACATGACAGTCATTTTAGCACCCGAGCAGGCAACTTCAACACAGCGTTACATGATAAACACTACAAAATCAACAAAAATGGAGCAACAACGTCTGATGCATGTTTCAACGGTCAAATAAATCTCAGGTCAACATGGATAAAATTATTTATCAGGGACACCACTAATAGCTGATAAATTGTTTATCACAGTAGCTGAGTATCTCAAGATCACCGGAGCATCATGACAGGAACTTGAAAAGCTTGCTTCATGCCAAATATTTTCTGCAAACAATGTAGACATTTTAGACAACTGGAATTAAACAAGACACAAAGAAACAGTTTAGGACATGGAAGCACAACCATTTTTATGCAAACAATAAAACATAATGCTCGAACTGATGCTCATTACGGCATGTCGGAGATTGAATAGTTCCATGTGGTTTTGTGGCCTACGGTGCCCATGCCCCACTCTTTCAAGTGATACCGCACACCTTGGTATGGAGCAAGAAAGGACGGTGTGTTTGCATAACCACCATCAACTAGATAAAATTTACCATTTGGTACTTTGAAACCTTTGAGCATGGCAGAACTGAGTACTCTAGCGTCGGTAGCAGAACCCTCCCATCCACAAGATATAAAAGTGATGTTGAGGTCAAAATCGCATGCAAACATGACATTTTGGCTAAGGGAGCCCTTCCTATTCCGCCACGGAGCCTGAAGTTGAGGTGTTCTACTGACAGGCACATGAGAGCCATCTATGGCACCTATACAGTTCTGCAATGAAAGGGAGATCAGTTTTTAAAATTACAAGACTTAGATAAGAGAAGAAGCTAGTTCGGGTAGCTACAAGGATACAAAAAGGAAATAATTCAGTACAAGATGGATACTTCTTATCATAGAGACTAGGCAATGCAAGGACAGCACTATAAAAAAAAGAAAAACATGCAATACTTCTTATCATAGAGACTAGGCAATGCAAGTGATTGTATGGCTCGGTACATGTTCACAAGGTTGCAGGAGCAAGATCAGGAACTTGAAAGCTTGCATTTCCATTTCACAAAGGCAGAGAGAACTAGCTTTTTAATTCTTCAGGACTGAACAATCATCCAAGAGATACCACTACTGCTCTATTTTCATGAATCTCAGCGAGGTACACATGTATGTAAAGTTATGAACAGAAAAATGGATTCTGAAAATACTAGGATTAGGCTAGAGTGCTGCACTGCATTCGCATTTCGTGTCAGGCTATAGTTATTACCAGAACACTAGTGAAGGAACATGTCATGCTAACATTATTCGGAATAAGCAAGCAATAGTTCACTACCGCAAAGCAATGAACTACACAGTTTCAAGAGAACAGAAATAGATAAATACTACAACTTAATACATAGGCACTGATAAAAAAGACAACCAAAGATATGCTGAGAAATAACCAGGACAACCAAAGATCATGTACCATGGTTCAGAATCGAGATTCACAGCGAATTAAACTTGTTAATCTGCCACTGCAGTGAAAGAAATTTCCAGTATACAACTGCTCTATCTATTTACACATCGAATCAATGTCTTCCTGAACAATACTGCTACAAGCAGTGCAAGTTTAGGTTCAGGTTTAAGCACTGCAAGCAATACTCCTACTAAAATAATCGAGCAATGAGTACCCTCGAGTAGCAGTAGCAACTCCAATAAAAAATGTTCAAAATGAACCGCTACACAAGCACAAGAAAGCTACTGCTAGCACAAGAACCACAAACAACAAATCAGAGACTACTCGTGCAGCCATGAACTCAATAATTCCTCTTTTCTTGATTATCCAACAACAAAATCTACCAGAGACTAGTACACTTAACATCTACATAACACAGCGTACATACATATGAAAATCTACCAGAGGATATTCAGCTGTCGGACTGAACATACTCGTTGCTCTTTTCATGGTTGGAGTTGCTGTACGGGCATATATGTCCTAGTATCGGCAGATCAAGAAATCATGTGAACCAAGAACCGCGTCAACTACCAATCACTGCATCTGCTCATCCTCTGTCAATCAAGAACCCACGGACGGGATCAAGAACCCACGGATGGAGGCATGGAAACCCTAGAAACGCCCATGGAAACCTAGGCCAGATCGAGAGAGGACGGGACGAGGCGTAAGACGTACCTGATAGAAGTCTACGGCGGCGGCGGCGGAGAAGGAGAGCTGCGGCGGCGGGAGCGTCGGCGGCGACATGGGCGAAGAAATCGTCGGAGCCGCGACCGAGGAAGGCGCAGGAGCGGAGGGAGGCTTCGGCGTCGGGGGAGGGAGGCTTCGGCGACGGCGACGGCGGACGGGACGAGCGACGGCGGACGGGACGAGGGACGGCGACGAGCGACGGCGTCGGCGTTGCGTGCGTCGCCAAAGCTCGAGCTCGAGACACGGCAAAACGCGAGCGGGGCCTCGCGTCTCGATTCCACTCCAACCCGACGGGGTTCCACGAGTTTCTCCGGGCTCGGCTCGACCAAACCCGGCCTGCCGAACAATCCTCGAGTGTTTTCTGGGGTCTTTAGATGGGCCGGTAATTTACACCGAAAAACCGGCCGAAACTCTTCTGCCGAACGAGGCCTAAGGTGTCATCTTCCGGAACTTGGATATAGAGTTTCAGATTTCCTATCTAAAGATTCATGAAGGTTTTAAGTTTTCAAAGCAAGTTTCCAAGTCTCAAATTTTGAAGAGTTCCTTAAGAGTTCTAAATTTTGAAAACCAAAGTTTCAGAAACATGTCTCAAGTGCATTGATATTAAGCTTGAATTTTTTTTCAAACATGCATCTTAATGCGTGTCGTTTTGCATTAAAAAATGCCAAGGTGGAAAGTACAACACGACAAACAAGGCTGCGAGCCTGCGATAAAAAACCAAACATCTGTACAGAAAACTAGAAACAAGGCCAAAGAACTGCAGCTATCCTAACAGAGTGGCAAGAGAAAACAAAGAAGATTAAAAACAAAGAGGGTCAGTTGCAGCAATCGGTTGTTGAATGAGCATGCCATGGCAGCTTCGTGAGCTCCTTAGCTCCAGCCAGCTGCCAAAGTGCTGCCTCGTTAAGCTTGAAGTTTCCAAAGGCAGTCTTGAACAGGTTTCAGAAGCCTCAAATTTTCAAAAGAATGTCTATGCAGTGTGGCAAGGTGTTAGAAGAAACATCTGTCACAATATGTGCCAGTTCATTTGGTGAGATATAACTTATAAGGAGATTGGAGCTGCATGCTTAATGCTTTTATTTGCACCTCAATTAATTCACCTGCAAAAAATGTTATGACGTAAAGTTTCTTATTTCTTTTTTATGCTAACAGAGAGCATTTAATGCGTACACATACCACATATCCCTGCACTATAATAGAGATCTGCAATAAGGGGATGGCAGGACCCTGGACACTAATGTATTTCTGATCTTGTGATATTGTGCAACTGATTTAGAATTTTAGATTGACATTCTGACACTTATTTTCACAGAATGCAGCACAAGACCTATTCCGTGAAATAGTGAGGTCAAGAGGTATTTGTACTTTCTTTTCCTATCAATGTTAAAGCAGTCAATCTAGATATTTTCTATCCCCTGCAATAATAACTGGGAATGCAGTATCTGATGGATATGAGCACAGAAAGTCCCGCAAAATATATCCTGCAGATCGGAATATTAAATACAGAATCCTTACTTAGTCCATAGAATGCCAATAACTTATACTTATTGTAGCTAGGATTTGCTACCAAGGTACAGGTGTCCCAGGATTTTAGTTCAAAGCAAAAGTCTGTTGATGGTGTTCTATCCTTTGTTATCTTATTTTACTATGAAGGAAATCAGATGGGGACCTGGGACGTCCACTAGTCTGCTTTTATTTTTGTTCCTGTAGCCTGCTGGGAGGCTTGTAATGCTAAACCCTCTCACTGTTCAATGAAAAGAAATGCAAAGTCTTTGCTTTTTCTCGAAAAAAAATCAGATGGGATTAACAGATTTTTTTAATTCCTCTGTCAGGTTTAAAAAATATATAAATACAGTACTGTCTTGCAAGTACAAGTACTGAATAGTTTTTCATTATGATTCGTGGATTGCAGGATCTTCCAAAAATGATACGGTTGTTGATCCTTGTGCTCCTAAAGGATATTCTCACAAAAGAAAAGTAACGGGGAAGACAAACGGGGCTTCACGATCAAATTTAGAGAATCAATATGTTGATAGTGGAAGCGGAAACTTTAAAGAATGTAGATCCTCTTCATTGATGATGATGCAAGAAGGAAAGGGTAAGAAATGCACGAGGACACTTAGACCCCTTTTCTTTATTAGTGTTTATGGTTATTTAGTTGTATATAGATTTGCTTTTCTTTATTATTCATGTGCTTAAAATTACTACCAGCTGAAGATAGAAAAATTAGCACCGTCATGATGAACTGAAAGTTATAGTTGAGAATAAGGGGATTTCCTGTAACTGATTGATGTCAAGATAGCTGGAGGTTATTGGCTTCAGTAACCTAATATTCTTTTGCAAATCTTGGCACTGTGAATACTTTGCTCAGCTTGTTCTTTATTCTGACTTGATAAGAAACTCAATTAAACCTGGTCGGTTTGTAGTTAGCACCACTTTTGTCAGAAAGCTAGATTTTCCCTGCCGGGTATTTACATTCTATAGCCATAATGAGTTGTATACCCTAAACTTACTGTGTCCTAAATGCAGAAAAGTGTCAGTATCAGCAATGCCAACTGGGCTCTACTTTTGTACCTGAGATGCGCGGACATTTTCTGGCAACTGAAAATTTCTATTTTACATCAAAGGTCCACAGCATGTTCTCCTCTTTCATCTCTTGCACATACCATCCTTTTCTTAGGACATCTCTGACTCATATACATTCTCTTCCAGTTCTTTGGACTAGAGCAGTCTTCATCGCTATCTGATTTTGCGCTTGCTGGAGAGCAACTTTGTAACAAGGACCTGTCAACTCTGAGACAAGAGTATCTCAATCATTCAGATGAAGATTTCTCACGGTATTGCTTCTCGTCGGCATATATTGTAGCTCTACTTCATGACGGTCTCGGTATACCACTGGATGACAAAAGGCAAGCATACCAGGACACCATCATTCTTCAGTGAAACTTACCCTTGTCTAATCTTATAACCTGCTACAGTTTTTTTTTTCTGAGCAGGATTGAGTATTCAAATCAGGTAGGAGACACTCAGGTTGAATGGGCCCTAGGAGCTTTCATTACAAACACAAAGAGTACAATTCCCGGGCCATCAGGTGCCGGCGCAAGAAGGCTACATAACCATACACCCCTGGTTGCTGTGCTGGGAGCATTGTTTGCGTGCGGAGTATTTTTGGTATTGAGATGGAGGAAGCCCAAGACAAAGATTATATATGATTTGGAGAAAGGCCGATACATTATAACACGCATCAGCTGACGCTGGCTTTTCTGCAGAAGAGCCATACATATAGTAATGTTCGACAGGAATAGATTTGTTCTGTTGCTGAATGTACAAGTTCAATTCTTTGTATTCTTGCTCTTAGGTAAGAGAGCTGGGTGGTGGGTAGCACACCTGCTGTATGTACCATGTATATAGGAACACTTGTAGAACATTTTATTTATTTATCACCATATCTGCTTGATAATGAAGTATATATTAATCTTATTTCACGTTTTTTTTAGCGGAGACAAAAGCTTTGTCCCAATCTATTAAGTAAGAAGAAGAGTTGCCTAGTTAATTAATGAAAAACTGGGCAAAAACCAACACGAATAAACCACATGCGGATTATTCATGAAACATGAAGCCCCGTGACACCACGGAAGACCCAACAACCATGCCCATCGCAACAATTACAAACCCCCTCACCTCTAGAACTCAAAGGAAACCCTAACAAGAAGACATGGGCTGAAGACAACGGAAACCACCAAACACATGGTGATGAGGACGATCCAAGTGATAGAGCACTAACCATTAAGCGGATGCTGACGCCTTTCTCACGGCGCCACAATTTTTGCCTCGGCGAGATACTTTTCCACCTTCTTGATTCTTCCCATAGTTGCCTTCCCCGTCAGGCCCTGTTTGTTTCTAGAGTTTTTTGGGGATTGGTGGGGATTATCCCGATCAAACCCGAAATCCCCACATATGTAAAAACATCGTTTGTTTCTAGTGTATTGGACAGGTTTTATCCTCACCTTTCTTCATAAATTCTCAAACTCTAGTTTATTTTTTCTCAATCCTCTAGGGGGTCCAATACACTACCCCTACCTAGTGGATTGGATCCCCAATGGGTGAAGTTTGGGGTTTCACCCAATCCATTAGAGGATTATCCCCACCAATCTTAAAAAAAAAAACTCTAGAAACAAACAAGGCCTCAGGAGTGTTCATTTTGCGTCCATCTCGTGAATGAGTAAGAAACGGATTGCATAGCTTCCGCCCTACCCCTAGCGGCGAAGCAAGCCCGAGCTCCGAACAATTGAGTTTTGCCCTAGCTTGTGCGCTTTGGCCTGCCACCGCTGGGGTTTGCTATTGTCGTCATGTCACCGCTGGGGGGAGTGGTATTTCAAGTTCCAACGGCCATTGGCAAAGGTGGGCTCACGACACGCGATGGTCGATGGTGAGTTGGTCACGAGGAGCCGCAGAGAATGATTGAAGCCAGTAGCTCTCCCACAGCCAAGCCAGCATTATTATAAAAACTAAATCTTCAATACATAACCAAAAGTCAAGATGGCCGAGTTGGTCTAAGGCGCCAGTTTCAGGTACTGGTCCGAAAGGGCGTGGGTTCAAATCCCACTCTTGACATTACTTTTTTTTAGCACATAAGCTCTCAGTTTAGCATCGCAATACCCTTCTTTTGTAGCATTGACTGTTAAATTTTTCAAAGAAAACACGAACAATAAAATAGTTTGGTATTTCATGGAATATAAGATCCATTTTGACATCTCTGATTTTCATTATGTTTATGACAATGACTATCATGTGCAAGATCACCGCAAAAACACACACCCACAAATTAAAATGCAACATAACCGTGGTAAAAAGTAGCGACGCGGTACCCTCGAGAGCTCCTAGGCGTTTAGGTCTCCTCGCCTCTCGTCGGCGCCACCGCCGATCTGCCCGTCTCTGTGGCCTTCGGGCCATGGAGGCGCGGGGAATCTCGACCCTCGTCGGCGGGAGGGCTCAGTTTTCTGATCTTCGTGTCAAGGTTTGTTGGGGCGATGCTCTGACGGCGGCAGCGGTGTCTCTTTCAATAAGGTCTCCCGGCTTCAGTCCCATCTCGACGGCGACGTCTAGAAGCTTGTGGGAGTGGTGTGTTTCTCAAGGATTTCTTCTGGCGGTGTCGATCTCCGGATCGTTAAGGAGCTTCATCAGCGGTTCATCCTTCTTCTTCGGCTCCGAGACGGATTTGGTCTTCTTGACCCGTTCGGCAACTTCCCGTCCGCAACCAACAACATCTGGCCGGCTCAGGTAGGAGCGGCAACGGCGGCGCGCCGTCGACACGGTCTGGAGGTTGAAGACGAAGGACGTCTCAAGGATCTCATAATAATTTTGGTTTTTGTTGAGGTGTTTTGTACTGTTCAGTGTTTCGTTTAATGCCCTGGTCCTTTTCGCAAAAAAATGCAACGGAACTGTGGATCATGATGGGGGACTTCAATGAAACTCTATGGCAGTTTGAGCATCTGTCACGAACCGGACGGTTGGAGAGGAGGATGGAGGAGTTTAGGAAAGTCATATCTTCCTATATCCATAATATTGGGTACAATGGGGTGAACTGGACTTGATAATATAAAAGATGGAGAGAGGAATGTAAAGATACGGCTTGATATAGTCGTGGCTAGCCCTTCGTGGTCTACTTGGTACCCCAGTGCGAGGATCAGCCCATGGAAAAAAATAGCGATGTAGCAAAATAGTGCCAGCCTTAAAATACGCTATTAGCGTGCTATATCACGCTATAGTGCGTTATTAGCGAGACATTGTATACTGATTTATTTAGCGAGACAACTCCTAGCGCGCTATGTTTTCAGTGATCTCGCATCATAACGACAAATCATGTTCCTCTACTGTTGCAGATGGAGGAATGGGTACCTTGAAGACGAGGATCTAAACCAATGTGATATGAAAATCTCTGGGAGCGAGAGGAGTCTTTGGAGGAGACGACGAAGATGGTGAACGGTGGGACGGCCACAAACCTTGGTGAGGTGACAGGAAAGTTAAAGAATACCGTGACTCGGCTTAACTCATGGAGTTCCGAACATGTTGGTAATGTTAAAAGAAAAATTGGACAACAAAGAATTGGACAACATGTTGGTACCGTTACATCAACATGGATACCAGAGTTTGAAGTTCATTAATTTGCCATGTGTGGCGTTGAGCACTCTTCCTTGAACTTGAGCCGAAGATCAAAAACTTTTCTGTCATCTGCTTCCTATGGATATCAACGACAACGGCGGCAGCGTTGTTAAATCAGTTGTTGCCGTCGATGGCAAAGAGCTCGATTGGCATCTGGTTGCCGCGGCTTAGATTAATTATTATAGGACGACCTTTTTTTTAGATCATTATAGGACGACTTGGTTGGTGTTTATGTCCACTTCCAGGTGGTGACGTGTTTGACTTGGGGTGTTAATCTCTGTTAGGAATGTGGATCAGAGCTTCTGAACTGTTGGGTTTGTTCAATGCATCTCCACATGATTCTGTCGTGCAATCCGCCGTTAAAGAAGAAGGAAGACATAGTCAGTCTCACCTTTTTTTCCCCCTATAAAGGTCATGTGTGCAAGCAGGTGGTTACCTTTGTCCTGTTTAGGGCGTCCAATTTGCCAAAACCTTCACCCAAGCATCTTTGTTCAAGTATTATTCTCAAACAATAATTATGAAGAAATAGGTTTACGCCCCGCTATATTAATATATCAACCACACGATACAATAATTATTATCAAGAGGAAACAATTATTGTTATTATCCGGTTGAAAGACTCGGCATGGGCGGACGCAGAGGGTGGGCAGGGTGGGCCGCGGCCCACCCAGAATTTTGGAAAAAAATTCGACCCCCCATATCTGAAGCAGATTTGGGCCTATGTTGGGCTCTTCTGCTCCTTGTTTTTTCCATCAATCTAGATGCACGAGACAAACAGGCAGTCAACACACGCAGTCCTGCTCTCTGTTTCGTGCGGCGACCATGGCGGCGACCTAGCTGCTGGGCTCCCTGTTCCCGGCTCCCCGCCGCTGGCCGTCGCCACCACTGTTGGCTCCCTCGCTGCCAGCCGACGGGCCCGCTCCGGGATCCCCGCCGCCCCCGCTCTCGCGCTCTGCGCTCCCCCATCTTCGGCCGCAGCCCGCTCGACTAGGCCAGCCACTGCTGCCACCGCTAGGAATTTATCAGACATTGCCGGCCTCTGTTTTTGTTGATGCATTATTCATGGTGGAATTTTGCTACTGGATTTGCCTCAACCGAACTGAACCGAATAAGCACAATTCCTATGTATTGTGTAAATTTTTGTCTCCAACTAGCAACCAATTATCAATTTATTGTATATGTTGTTTGTTCAATTTTCTTTGTTGAGTTCCAACTTGAAACCTTTATTGATGACATGAGAAAAGATGATAGGTTCAAATGTGTAAATCATCTTGGTGAGCTCTCTACTATGCTTGTTGAAACAAAAAAGCATCTTGTTTATGATTTGGTCTACTTACTTCTCAAATTGATATTGATCTTACCGGTGGCGACGACGAGTGTTGAAAGAGTCTTTTCTGCAATGAGTCTAGTGAAAAATAAGTTGAGAAATAGCATGGGTGATGAGCTCTTGAACCATTGCTTAGTGACATTTATTGAGCGAGAAGTGTTCTTGGAAGTAAGTGAAGATGCCATAGTTGAATCTTTCATGGCAATGAGAGAGCGTAGAGTTACAAAAAAATCATAGTGATGTAATTTTCTATTTATGTTATATTTTATAATGTAAGACTTTATTTATGTGTTTGAACTATTTTGCATTGAGATCACACAAATTTGAGAAGTATGTATTGATCTACAATTTTTGTTGTATATATTGTCATTTGCCCACTTTTTTAGCTGTATATATTGTCATTTGCCTACTTTTTTTTTTGAGTGTGCCCACCCTCCAATTTTTTCCTGTGTCCGCCACTGAGACTCGGTGTGCTTATTTGGGACCAGCTGAAAAGAGCTTATTCGTTTTTCAACTGCCTATTTTCTACTTTATACTGACTGCAATTTTTTTCTTTTCAGAAAACTGACCATATAGTTGGAGGGCCCTCGAGTGAAAAGTTGGATTCTTCTAAAGAATTACCTTTTTTTTGGAAAACTAATTCTTTTATATCACGTAAGTATCTTTGTCCAAGTATTCTACAAAAATGATCATTACCAAGAGGAAATGACGAGTCATCGTCTTCAGTCCAGGTGCATGGAACTCTTGAGGCTCAATGATGTCTATCTATGACATGCAGTTTATTTATAGTCAAAAGTGTACCATAGAATTGAATGGTAAGGTGGTCAAATTGTGGGTACCAAGGAACTGCGAAATTTCATTCACGTATTTTTTTTTTAAAAGAGAAATTTGTTGGCTGTATCACCTCATTTTTCCTCCAAGTGGATTGTCTCCAAAAAGAGAAATTTATTGTGATATTATCATAGCAGAATCAGCCATGTGCCTTGGTCTCTGGTTCCTACAATGAAACCTGAACCAGAAAAAAATTCTAGCAACCACTTGCGTTGCATGGATAAATTACCTGGCACCAAATTTGGGCATTTAACCATGATGTCTAGCTACAGGTTATTCACATTTCGTTATAATCTTATAGATAAACAGCTCTGGAGAGTTGCCAGATGTTCTTTGCAGAACATAATTCTGAAATCTAAGACTTGTTCATAGTATGCTTATGCAAGTTCTTTTCCCTAATATTTCTTTCTAGAAGATAGAAACTGAAAAGGTCAGCATCAACACTGTCTACAGCCTCTGCATACTTGTGAGTTTTGTACTTCTTTCTTTCAACAAGATGGGAAGTCAGCATCAATGGTGCCTACTGTTTGCATTCACTGAATTCCCATCCATATCACAAGTGCAGCAACCAAATCTAAGACTACCCTTGAGTGATTTACCTAGTAAATGATCAATAATCTAAAAGAGGGTTTACAAATGATTACGACTAGAAATCTAACATTTTTTTATCTCTTCAAAATCTCCCACCTTCTACAAGCAAAGGAATCAAGCAGCAAAACATCTTCCTGTACATTTCCTTTTGTGCGCATGTTTTGTGATCTGTATGGACCTAACCTGGCATAATAATCTAGCAGCCAAGTGACTATGGAGAGAAACGAGAACCGTCGGGCTCATTCAGTTGTGCTGAAGAACTCTATACAGTTCATCGCCCAGAGCCGCTAGCGTGACGGGTTTCTGGAGCAGGCCGTTTATTCCCGACCGCTGGCACCGGTCCCGGACATTGTCATCGGCGCTCGCCGCGAGGGCAACGATCAGCGGCGGCCAACTGTTGCTCCTGAACTTCCGGATCGCAAGAGCTACCTCAAACCCGTCCATCGTGTGCATGGTGAGGTCAAGGATCACCAGCTGGAAGGATGACTCGCCGCCGGCGAAGGAGGTCATGCATTGCATGCCAGAACTGACCGATAAGACTCGGCAACCGAGCTTCTCCAGGAGCTTGTGAGTGACAGCTCGGTTGGTGTCGTCACCGTCCACAAGAAGGACGTGGAGTCTGTTAAAGTTGGGGATAGCTGATGATCGGTAGAGGTTTGAGGATGCTCCAGAGACGGGTGTCACGTGTTGCACTTGGAACTGGAGAGCGAGCATCACAGTTTCTCTGAGGCCTTCTGGATCTGAGACTGACCAAATATTACCATTCATCATCTGCGGCAGAACAAAAAGGTTCACATCAGCGAAAAGAATTATTTAGGTTACGCACAAGCAAAGAACATAATGGTAACTTGCATCATTGATTGAACATAGTGTTGATAGAACCCTAAGTGTTACCATTTGATTTGTTTAAGAATTCGATTCACAAGCTCAATAATATTTATTTATAGAGAACATGCATCGCAAGCCTTCGCATCAACTAAGAGTTCAAACCACACAAACGAGTAGCACAAGATGATTCTTTTACTATAGCATCACGGCAACGAAAGGCTGAAACGAAAATATTTTCTCCCAGTTCGAACCATTGTGAGGTGCTGAAGATTTCATAGCATTGCACATAAAGTCGGCTGGTAAAAAAATGCTGAGCGATTCAAAGTTTCATACATGCTAGCTTGAATGGTTAACAACTGTATGAACCAATACAAAATATTTTTGTCATTAACAGGAGAGAAACAATAATTGTGAGCAATGTAAAGAATAATCTAAACGCAGTTTGCTTCCCATCAGATAAAGAATGATCAGGACTTTTTCCACATACCTGCACAATCTTCTTGCACATGTTAAAGCTAAGGCCCATCTCTGAACTGTTAGCATTTGGCCCTTGACTTATTTGACTGGATGGTGAACCTAAAAGACCGCCTCTGGATTTTCTAATCCTAATCTCAAACTTCACACATACATAGCCGGCAGATGAGTTTGCTCTGCGCAGCATCCAATCCTGATTATGCCTCTCTTCCATTTCGCTGTAACTATTCACATACAAAGAGAGGCAGCCTGCACTACACTGGTGTATTAGAGTACCTACCATGTGCAGGACAATATGGAAAACCCTCTTCTCGTCACCAACGACCCTTTCGGGCAAAGAATTCTCAACCTGAAATTCAAAATCAACTCCCTTGGAACCAGATAGACATCTTACAACACTGACTGCTTCCTTAATCAAGGAATGGAGGCTGAATGGCCTCCTCACCAGAGATAAATGCTCACGGTCCATCGTCGATGTCTGCATGACATCATTCATCAGTGTTGAGGCAACACTAGTCGTCTTGACAATAGCATCCATCACAAGCCTTTGCTCCGGATTCATACTCTCTTGTTGCATCATTGAGACAAGCCCAAGGACTGAGTGCATTGGCCTACGCATTCCGTCATACATGGCACTCTGAAAGGAATTCCTAGCTTCAGTCGCCATCACCGTTTCATGCTTTGCCCTGAGTAAGTCCCTATGTTGCTGGGCAAGCTTCTCCCGCATCAACTGAGACTCCTCCAGAACTGCGGCATGCGACAGTGCGACCGCCACTTGATCAGCAACCACTTCAACAATCTCCAATTCCTGCTCACCCCACCCTCGGGTAAGACCATCTTGAGGTAAAACCAGAACTAGAATCGCATAGCTTGTTTTCATCATTTCTGGAGTGCCTCCTTTGAAATTGGACACACTTAACATTGGCATCCGTACCGCAGCTACAGCAGCCCCTGCTTCATCAGGATTGCACCTGCTTGCGATCCCGAGCGCCGACTCCTCCCCAAGAACCTTGGCGCCCCTCGTCGCCTTGATTTCCACCACGTCCGGGTCACCGATAGCAATGGAGCCACTGTGCGACTGGGTGATCTCCCTTTCTCTCAAATGATGCGTCAGGATCATCTCGGTCCTGCACTCGTTGGGCATCCACACGGCGCAGTTCTGCAGGTCCAATGTCTTGGCGAGCTCGACCATGGTGGTGTACAGGACGGTGTGCCTGTCGAGCGACTTGCGGATCTCCTGCGTGAGCATCCGCACATGCCAGCCCGCCTCCTCCCGCCTCTTCATCTTCCCACCTCTCGGTCCAGCTCCGGGCCTTGATCCTCAGAAAGTCCTCCCTCACCTTCACCCTCAGCAGCTGCGGGATCAGCGTCAGCAGCGTGATGGCCGTGGCGAAGGAGACGAGCGCGGTCAGGAACTTGCCGACGGTGAGCGCGAGGACGACGTGGAAGGAGTGCGGCCCGTAGGTGAAGACGTTGACGAGGTGCGTCAGGCCGCAGAGCACGATAAAGGCGCCGAACTGTAGCACGATCCATTTGAGCGGGAAGAGGTCGGAGCAGGTGGCGAAGTAGAGCAGCTCCAGCGGGATGGAGAAGTAGGCCGTGGCGATCAGGAAGTCGCTGGCCTTTTGGCACTGCAGGATGTTCTCCGTGCTCCACAGGCTGCCGTCGGCGCCGTCGTCGCAGCCGCCGCAGTGGCTGAAATCGGCCGATGATGAGCGGCAGCAGCAGCGAGAGGAGGAACAGGAGGATCCACAGGAAGGGGATCCTCGGCAGCGCCGCTCCTACCATTGGCGATTTCTGCAGGGTTCATTCATTCAGAGCCCTACAATCAGCACATCGACTTGCCCTGCCTGCAAACCAAATGCAACGAGCAGTTAATATCACCGCAATTCTTCTCCGGTTAACGAAATTCAAGATCTCAGTGTCAAATCCCCCCTCCCAAGAGAGGAGATGAAAACTTTTGAGCAGAATCGATCCAGCGTGTAATTGGAAAGTAAATACCTACTGTCTTGATAGGATAATCCAAAATTTCAACAAGAGACAGAGCAAGAAACTGTTCTCACCTGTGCCGTCCTACCATAGCAAGCATCCTGCAGCGGCGACCATCAAGGGGAACAAGACAAGAAGAAGGTCTCACAGCGCCAAACGAGCAGAGGAATCTTCGGCCTCTACGACACGAGCGCCGCCAAGTTGCGCGCTTGCACAGTGCTCGTGGATCCAATCCGGGCAGCTCGCCGGCATTGCTAGGAGCCCAGGACCGCGCCGATCCGTACAGGCGAGAAGACCAGAGAAGAGGGAGAGGCGATCCCTTTCCTCTCCTCCTTTCCCACCAGCGGGTGGAGGAAAGCGAGGAGGCGGCCGGGCTGGTGAGCTTTTAGATAAAACCGGGCTGGTGAGCTAGAAGAGCAGCAGCAGCAGGAGGAGGAGCAGAGTTACGAGTGCGAGGTGAGGAGGACGGTGGGAGATGAGAGCTGTTTTGGAGGAGCAGAGACTTCGGTTTGGAACAGAGCAATCGGTTTGGTTCAGCTCACGCCTTTTGAGCCGCCGGCCGGAATTCCAACAAAACCGCTGCCGAATTTGTGGTTTATCAAGATTGGAACTGACTGCATACTCTTCTGTCATAGCTGGGGTCTTCTGATTTTCCACCTAAAAAAGAGGTATTTCGACTTTATCTCTTTGCTGTTAAATTCAGAAAATAAGTCATGCAATCACTTCAAATATAGAAAAAAAGACTCACGCACATCTCCAGTGGCCACAAATTGTTTCGGGCTTATGCTTATGGAGAACCAAGCTTATGAATTTTGATGGGGGCGGGGGAACCTCCTAGAAACTTTTATTTCTCATTTTTTGAGCTTATGAAATGTGTAATCTCTATATTCGTCTCAATTTGTTATGTGACATAACGACAAAGATACATATGTATGACAGTTTAGTAGTATATAAGCTAGAAATTAGTTCAGAAAATTATGAAGAGTCAAATCATATAATAAACATGGTGTCAATCTATAATTCAATACATACCAAAATAAAAAATATCTTAGTGGTTACGAAAATACAATAATAACAACTTCTCAAACTACCAAACTTCCAGCAATCACATGTTGTGTTGCATTCATAGTGTCCTCATTCTCCTTAGTACGGGTGGAACCATCTCCGTCGATATAAGAATCACTATGCTCATGGTATGTGTCTCGCCTGACCTATCGATTTGGTCACCATATAGCTTACTATCATGAATGACCTTATGCAAACACATGCATGCAAGGATGATCTTCGATTGCGCTCAGGATCATAATGTGGTACAACTAGCAAAATTTGCTACTTCATCTTCAGAACGTCAAATGTTCTTTTAATTGTATTTCATTGAGACGAATGACAATGGTTGAATCGCTCATTAAATCCGATACATGATAGCGTTGCCCTATGAGTGGGTTGAGATAACTAGTTTTGTTTGGATATATAGAGTAAAGAAGATAATATTCTCCTTCATTTGTAGCAAAAAAAGAACGACACTATAATATGTGTGAGCAAATTTTTTTTTTTAGAAAGGGAATTTTATTAATCCCAGCCTCTGCATCGAGTGATGCACACAGCGCTTATTACATAGTTCGAGTGCAATATTTAAGTTTACATCTCCGGAATCACAAAGATTTGAGACACGCCTCAAAGAAAAACAGCAATAGGTAAAGCACAACTACGAAAGTCGCCTAATATGCTGCCACGTATGCGGGGAGAAAAACTCCTGTGCCACCCGCAAAAGCCTCGTGCATCCAACCTCCATAAGGCCCCGCTGGTCCGAAGGTAGCAGGGTAGCCCATAACTGGATCCAGTGCACCGCCATATGGATAACCTGTAAGACATGAAAAGTATCTTTCCTGTTAAAAACAAGATTGTTCCTACAATTCCAAATCGATCAACAAATTGCTGATACACCAATACGTATCCTAGCCTTGGTCTTGTGATCCACCCCATTTAACCAATTTCCGAACATATTCGAAGCATTAGTGGGTGGAGGAATATTGTAGGTACAAAACACCACACGCCAAACCAATTTTGCAAAAAGGCAAGAGATAAATAAATGTTCAATTGTTTCATTACACCCACAAAAGGCGCAATTAGTATTACCTTGCCAATTTCTTTTGGCCAGATTATCCTTAGTGAGCAAGACTTTTCTATGAAGGAACCACATAAATATTTTGATTTTAAGCGGTATCTTTAACTTCCATAAGTAAGTTTTTAAGAACCTCGTATGACCATTCATTAAATCTTCATACATGGATTTGACAGTGAATAAACCATTCTGAGTAAGTTTCCAATGAAAAGAATCAGGAACATCATTTAGCGCAATATCCATCAATCTGTTAACTAAATGAGACCACATGTCCCATTTATTCCCAATTAGTGGCCTCCTAAAGCTCATTGTCATTGGGGGTGCATTATGTAACACATGATGGACTGAAACCACTTTGTGTTGCACAATGTTGTAAAGAAGTGGATATTGATCTTTCAATGGAGAGTTTCCCAACCAAGTGTCCTCCCAGAACCTCGTTGTTTCTGAAAGGGCATGTGTTGCCCCATGCGTGGTTTTGGTAATTAATGACAATCCCTATGGACTAATGTTTGCATTGAGGTATCTTTATAGATCTTGTCCATGAAGAAGATTGGAGTTCATGTGTTGGACTCTAGAAGATTACATGATGATCAATGCTCTATTCAAGGGTTTATATAATGAATGGTCATCTAGAGTTGAGCTTATTGCAAGCATGGCTTGGAAAAGAAGATTGAGTGAACATTCATGTTTATCTCCAAGCCATCATCTATATCAAGAGAAGAAGATAAAGTGCAAGAGGATTCATGAAGACGGAGCTAAGCGAGGCTCTCCCATAATGGTGTATGGGGGAGTATTTGGAGAAGTCTTCATCAAGCTTGTGCTAGCAAAGCGCAATCAAGAAAGGTGGTCCACTTGAAGAGATCAAGATCGTCATCATCTAGCTCAAGTGGAATGCGCAAGGCAAAGGTATGATCTTGATAGGTTTCTATTTTACCGGTCTCATGTTGTTAGTGGAGACCGGGTTATAGGATAGACGTGTACTATCAAGAGGGGCTCTCAAGTGAGTAACGTGATCGCATCTTTGTGGAGAGATCAAACCTTTGCATACTTGGCATATCATCTTTCTTGGTTCTTATTTGCTTTTATCCATGTGAGAATTTAGAGCTTGTGTTCTTCTCCATACCAAGCTCTAGTTCATCAAAAACGGATTTCATACGAATATCTTGTTGCGTTTTTTATGTTGGAGGTTTTACCGATTTGCCTTTTCTAATAGAGGTCAAACTCTTTTCTTGTGGCTTCCTTCTCACATGATGGACTATGATGTTTCTCTGCATAATCTTGTAAAGCTCTTCGTTGCGATTCCAACGAGCCCAAGATCATCGAAATCGGAGTCCGGATGAAAAAGTTATTGTCGTTTTCGTTTTGGTGTTTCTGCAGTTTTCTGGGGGCGGAAATATCCGGCCCCCCGGAAATTTCCGGCCAAATATCCGGCCCAGGTCCAGTACTGAAGTTTTGGGGACTTAGCCATTTTTCGGGGGTCCGAAATATCCGGTACTTGCACCGGAAATATCCGGCCCACGTTTTCCTGCCAACGGCTCCTTTTCTTGGGGACCTATATAAGGCCCCCTTCTTCCCCAATGGTTTTCTAACTCTTCCAAGCTTGTTTCCTCTCTCCCCTACCATTGTTGACCTTGGAAAGCTTGCCCCTCTCCCAATTCCTCCCATGATTCTTGCATATCTTTGAGAGATTTGAGAGAGGAGATCTAGATCTACATTTTCACCAATCCATCTCTCCTCTAAGTGAGGGGAACCTAGTAGATCTTGATCTTGGAGTTCTTGGTGCATCCTCTTTGTTCTTCCTCTCTTCTCCCCCCATAAGCATTAGTTGCTTTTGGTGGGATTTGAGAGTGAAGGACTTGAGCACTTCTTGTGTTCTTGCCATTGCTTTTGTGCATCGGTTTGTGCTCTCCACGAGGATTCGTGGAAGTGAAAGTTCGTGAGCTTGTTACTCTTGGGTCTTTGGACCCTAGACGCCTTTTGTGGCGGTTGAGGCCTTTTGTGGCCACTTGGGAGCTCCCAATCCTTTTGTGGGTTGTGCCTCAAGATTGTTGTAAGGGACTCGATTTCCGCCCCAAAGGAAATCAATAGTGGAAGGTGAACCGAGCTTTTGGGCAAGGTTCATCGGAGAATAGGGTGAGGCCATTTGTGGCGTCTTGAGTTTGATACTCACACCCCTCCAACGAGACGTACTCCCCTAAAAAGGAGGAACTCGGGAATACATCGTCGTCTCCGCGTGCCTCGGTTATTTCTATACCCGAGCTCTTTACTTATGCACTTTACATTGTGATAGCCTTCGTGCTTGAAGTATTATATCTTGCTATCACTTTGTTGCTTGTCTTGCTTAGCATAAGTTGTTGGTGCACATAGGTGAGCCTAGTATATTTAGGTTGTTGGCTTGTTAATTTAAACACCTAGTTTTATTCCGCAATTATCAAGCCTAAACCGGAAAAGTTTTTAAACGCCTATTCACCCCCCCTCTAGGCGACATCCATATCCTTTCAATTGGTATCAGAGCAAGGTTTCTCTTTTAGGGCTTTACCGCCGAGAGTAAGATGTCGTTTAGAGAATTAGTGCACGATCCCACTTTTATATTCGATGGCACAAATTATGATGTTTGGAAAATTCGCATGCTTAATCTTTTTAGGGACATGGGTCCAAATTATATTGAGAGCATTGTAGATGTGGGTTTTTCTCCTCCAAAGGATTCCCAAGAATTATCTTTAGAGGATGAGAAAAACTCTCATCTCGATACTCAAGTATCTAATGGTCTCATTTGTGTTTTGAGCGATGTAGTTCTTGCATCAATCATGCCTTTCCGGAACGCTCATGAGATTTGGACCAAGCTTCAAGATAAATATGAAGTGTCCAACATTATTGAGGATGATTGTTCTCCTTCCACCTCCGGTCGTGATGAGCTCACAACTTCTTCCACTCCACCAACATGTGATTTGTCACAAGGTAATGATATGGTGAGTGGTGATAGAAATTGCTTTGTTGATGGTGAATATTCTATTGACTATACTTCATCTCTATCTCATTGCAATGTTCTATCTTTGGACTTAAACACTTCTAGCACTCCAAATGTCTTACATGCTAGTGTTGATAGTCCTTGCATATCATGTATTAGTTGCTTAACTAAATCTCATGATGATATGCTTCTATGTCTTGTTGCCATGAAAATAATGCTTCCATATCCTCTAGTTTGTGTGGCTAACAATGTAGAGGAATCCCAACTTTGTTGGAACAAGACATGGACTCAATGGTGCTTCAAGCAATTCTTCATCGTCATCGTCCATTACTCACTTTTGCCTTATGGCTAGGGATTCAAAGGTATCTCCCTTTGGAACCCTCTACATCTTGTGATGATGAGGATGAGGATTATTATGGATTAAAAGAGGATGATATTGACTCCTTAAAGAGAAGAGTGAGATGGTTTTTGGTGCTCTCCCTAATGATAGTAAAGCTTGCTCTTATTTGTGTGAAATTTTGACTTATGCTATTAAGTGCAAGGAAATCATTGAAGAAAAGGGAAGGATCGAAAGAGAGGATGCTATGGAAAAAGCATCCTTAGAAAATGCTCTTGAGGAAGAGCATGAGTTCGAGTGTCTCTTGAGGAGAAACTTGAATCTCTTGATGAAACAAATGATCTATTATTGCTAAAATCATTAAGGAAAGAGATCATGCTATTGCTAAATATAAAGTGCTTAAAAAGGAAAAGTTGAATTTGGTGTTGGCAATGCTAGACTAGTTGAGGATATAGAGAGACTTGACAAAGCTCATAAGGCTTTGGAAAGTGAACACTCTCTCCTTACCAAGTCTCATGATCAACTCCAAACTCAACTATCTAAAAATGATGTGCCTAGTTCCTCTACTCTCTCATGTGATCATGCTAATATTATTGAGGAAAATGCTAGGTTGAATGATGAGCTTGCCAAGTTGTCTTCTTCCATTTCTAATGATAATGATGCTTGTGCTACTAACTCAATTTCTCGTGAAGCATCTATTTTGAAGGAGAATGTTGAGCTAAGGGCTCAACTTGAGTTGCTAACTAGCAAGTATGGGAAATTGGAAGAAAGTCATGAAAAGCTCTCTAGCTCTAATGAGGATCTTCTAGCATCCCATGCGAAGCTAAAGTTAGCTCATGAGGCTATCACTACAAAGGTAACATCTTGTGAGCCTCATGTGGACAATGGCACTACTCTAAATGCTTTATTGCCATGTGCTAGTCCTTGTAATTCTACATCACATACTATTGCTAAATCTTGTGATGAATTACTTTCCATGCCTTGTTGCTCTAACAATGAAGCATCTACTTCCTCTAGTGTTTTTGTTGATACTAACCATGTAGAGGAATTAAAAGAGCTCAAGGCCCAAGTCGCTTCTTTGAAGAAAGACTTGGAAAAGCGTCATGTTGGGAAGTCCACACTTGACAATGTGTTGAGTGTTCAAAGACGCCCCAATGACAAGAGTGGACTTGGATTCAACTCCAATAACAAGAACAAGTCCAAGTCTATCAAGAAGAACAAGGGCCAAGAACAAGCTAAAGATTCGGCCAAGATTGTTTGCTTCAAGTGCAAAGTTGAAGGGCACCATGTTAGATCTTGCCCTTTGAAGAAGAAGCCTCTTAGTGAGAAGCAACAAGGGAAGAAGCCTCAAGTTCAAACTCAAGTTCTCAAGTTGAAGAACGGCTCTTCCCAAGAAGAATCAAGCTACCCTCCTCAAGTCAAGATTCCAACTAAGAAGAAAGGAGGAAGCAATGTTGCTACATATGCCGTGAGAAGGGCCACTTTGCTTCTTCATGCACTAATGGTACCTTATCCAACCCCATTATTATTGATGATGTTTATTCTCTTCGGAAGGATAAGGTTGGCAATGTGTTTGCCAAATTTGTTGGTACTCAAAGTGGTGTCAAGAAAAGCACCATTTGGGTTGCCAAGCCTATTGTGACTAACCTCTTAGGACCCAACTTGGTTGGGGACCAACAAGCTAAAACTTGATCAATAGGTGTTGTTGAGGGCATTGGAGACTTGGCTACATCATGAAGAATTAAGGGATCTTCATCAAGCTTATTCTCTCAAGCCAAGTATTTGGATTATATTGTTCTATCTCATACCCAATGTTCCTCCTTGCGGTAACTAGTGCTTGTATCATATATACATTGAAAGTTGCTTGCACCCTTGCATGTGTTTGGTTTTGTACCTTGCTAGTGTTTGTATGTGTTGTGCTCTCTACTTACTTATCTTGAGTAATCAAGTATGTGTATGTTGGTTTGCACACCATTTACTTGTGTTGAGCCTTATTGCTTTTATTTGTTAACTTATCTTGTTGGCTCTTTTTTGAGAGATTAATGGACTATCCCATTTTGGGGGAGTGATATGCTTCGTGCACTTCACAATCCTAAAAATGTGTATACATGAGGAATACCACTTAGTGATGATATATCAATATTATCTACTCTCTATGTGGTATATCATTCTCATGAGAAATTCAAATTCTATAATGTCCATTAATTATCTCTAGTTGGTTTTGCTTGCCTCTTGTTAAGAAAATTTGGATTATCACATTATGGGGGAGTAATAAGCTTTGTGCATATTACAAACCTAGAAAATGTGAACATGTGAGGTATTGCCACCTAGAATTGATATTCTTCATTATCTTATTCCTATGTGGCATGTTTCTCAAACAAGTTCCATATTTGCTTAAATGCCTTTTGTCTCTCTTATTTGGATCTTGTTTGTGATGGACGTTCTTGGTACGGCTTTCCCCAAACATGTTGGCATATATCTTTTGGGAAACCGAGTGCTTCAAGCCACTCTTTGGAGTTGCTTTGCATGATCGCGTGAATATTGAAGCTACCAAGAATATCTATCTATCTAAGCATGGTGTTTAAATCTTATCCTTTGCCATATGCTTATTTGTTGTGAAATTGGTCTTCAATATCATTCCTATATACCACCGAGATTTATCTCCATATACTCCTTGTCCATGACAAGTGATACTCATAATTGTGGTGGAATTTGTAGACCATCTTCATTTTTGGCTCTAGCTTTGAATTGCCTTTTTTATTGCCAAGGACTTAGTTTGATCTAAATCCTCTTGTCTTCCTTGTATCTTTTGGATCCTTGTTGCTCTACTCAAAATTTGTTTTATGCTTTCTTAGTTAGGAAAAGCAATGATCCCATTCGAGTGCATTCCCATTCAAAGTCATACTTTTAGATAATGCACTATTTTTGGGGAAGCTATCCTATATTGAGTAGAACGTCATTCTTTAAATTGATTTTGTATCCTATGGCTTTCCTTGAACATGACTAGTGTTTGAATAATATGTATGGAAAGTGATGATCCCATTTATGAGCATTTTGTATTCAAATGCAAGATCATAAATAATGCACATATCGTGGGGGAGCAATCCTATATGTTTTTGAACATTAGTTGTCTTCAATTGGTATTTGATCCCGATGACGTGTCTCTTTGGAAGACAAACATTTCTCGTCTTGGTACTTTGTGTCACCATGAGAAGTGTAGAGGGTTTGATTTATTCCTTGATGGTATTTTCATCATTTGGTATCTTCTTTCATTTGGCATCTTTTCAAAGTGGTATCTTCAATCATGTGTTGATTTGGGTCTTGATATAATTTGGACAATTATTTTTTTGTCACACTTGTGTGTGCTTTCTTGATTTAATTGGTGTTTTGTCCAATTTGTATCCCCTTGGGTTCTCGAAAGTCTTGTGCATGCATATTCCTTTATGTATACCTTATGGCATGCTTACTTTTGTTGATCCAATATATAGGATAAACTCCATCAAATCCTAAATGGCTAAGATGTGCATGAAATTCAATTTCATATCAATATGCACATATTTATGTGGAGTTTGTCCTATGTATTGTAGTTGCTCTAACTACTTTGGGCCCAATAAGTTTGGGAACCATATTGTACTTGAATTTGTTTAGGTACATCGGAGGTGCATTGGAAGCTTGTCTCATTTACAAGGAAGGTGGTGTCACCATGTGCTTATTGGAGCCAAGCTTGAATGATCATGAACTTCTATCTTCTACATCACCAATGCTATCTCGGTAACGAGTATCTACCTCATGCATACATTTCTAGCTTTCAACCTTGTGTAGATTGCTTCTTGGCATGAATAGTTGCAATTGATGTGGTTTTCGCAAAGTGCTTATTAAGATGTCTTTATTGCTAATGTGAGCAAGCCGGGATGATTACATATCAAAGGGAATTTATATAATCATTTTCATGATTCACCTATCCCATATATGTTAATCTAGCAATTCTTCTCAAAGTCTCTCATGTGCAATATTGATGATTTTGCAAAATCATTTGCCCTTTGCGATACTTGTTATCTTTCTCGGAGCATCCCATCTATCTCTTTCCCTTGTGGATTTTCTTGATGCTATGATGAGATTGTGTTGGAAGTTCATCTATATCCCTTTAAGATAAAATTGAGCTTTGTGCTATGCTTTTAAGTAAAAATCTTATTTGTATATTTATGACTTCCTCTTGGATATCATGTTCTTCACCGTAGTATCTATTTTGTGTGTGCATGTTTCTTTGTGGACTTATATCTTCATGATTGATGTCTACCTAGAAACTTATACACATGAGAATAGTTACATCTTTAATTGGTATTCCAATTCTTTAGTGATCACCGTTTATTGCTAATTGATTCTTTGGTGGTTTCTAAAAGGCACAAGCTTTGCTTTTCATTTGGTATTCCTTTTGCATCTTAATTAGCTTGTGGACCTATTTGCCAGTTGTGTTTATGGGAAAGACATGATATGCACTATGTGCCCCATATATTGAAAGACTATGTTGATGCTTACGCTCATCCTTGCATTAGTCTCCTAAAAATGTCTTTCCGTGACACTTCCATCTTTATTTCGTTTGAGCAAGTTGTTTTGCTTCTTCTCTATTTTTATGCTTTCTTGCACTTGCTTGTGTTCAAAATTATCTAAGAGGGAGTGAGGATGCCATGTTGTGCACTCCATATTGCTTTGCAAATCCTACTTTGTGCACGTACCTTGGGGAGTTCCCTCTTGTTGTTTAGAACATTGTTTTTGGATCCTTTTGATTGCTTGCTTCTTTCTTCGAAGTGTCTTTCTCTTTTGATTGGATCCTCAATATAGTTTGATCTCCTTCCATCTATTCGTCATTGGATATGTGCATTTGATTTCACTCATATCATGAGAAATGCACACTTTATGGGGAGCTCTTACTATATTGGCCTTCTAATTTTTCCTCCCATTTCGGCAATCGATGCCAATGGGGGAGAAGTTTAGAGGGTTTAAGGGAATTTGGTTTTATGCTTTAGTTTCGTTCTAAAGCATTTGCCTTTCTTTCTCTTGCATCCTTGCTCTTTGTTGTGCATGGTTGCTTAATTCATTATATAAACCCTCGTAAAAGGGATTGTCATCAATTACCAAAATGGGGGAGATTGAAAGGGCATGTGTTGCCCCATGCGTGGTTTTGGTAATTAATGACAATCCCTATGGACTAATGTTTGCATTGAGGTATCTTTATAGATCTTGTCCATGAAGAAGATTGGAGTTCATGTGTTGGACTCTAGAAGATTACATGATGATCAATGCTCTATTCAAGGGTTTATAAAGAATGGTCATCTAGAGTTGAGCTTATTGCAAGCATGGCTTGGAAAAGAAGATTGAGTGAACATTCATGTTTATCTCCAAGCCATCATCTATATCAAGATAAGAAGATAAAGTGCAAGTGGATCATGAAGACGGAGCTAAGCGAGGCTCTCCCATAATGGTGTATGGGGGAGTATTTGGAGAAGTCTTCATCAAGCATGTGCTAGCAAAGCGCAATCAAGAAAGGTGGTCCACTTGAAGAGATCAAGATCGTCATCATCTAGCTCAAGTGGAATGCGCAAGGCAAAGGTATGATCTTGATAGGGTTTCTATTTTACCGGTCTCATGTTGTTAGTGGGAGACCGGGTTATAGGATAGACGGCGTACTATCAAGAGGGGCTCTCAAGTGAGTAACTTGATCGCATCTTTGTGGAGAGCTCAAACCTTTGCATACTTGGCATATCATCTTTCTTGGTTCTTATTTGGCTTTTATCCATGTGAGAATTTAGAGCTTGTGTTCTTCTCCATACCAAGCTCTAGTTCATCAAAAACGGATTTCATACGAATATCTTGTTGCGTTTTTGATGTTGGAGGTTTTACCGATTTGCCTTTTCTAAGAGAGGTCAAACTCTTTTCTTGTGGCTTCCTTCTCACATGATGGACTATGATGTTTCTCTGCATAATCTTGTAAAGCTCTTCGTTGCGATTCCAACGAGCCCAAGATCATCGAAATCGGAGTCCGGATGAAAAAGTTATTGTCGTTTTCGTTTTGGTGTTTCTGCAGTTTTCTGGGGGGCGGAAATATCCGGCCCCCCGGAAATTTCCGGCCAAATATCCGGCCCAGGTCCAGTACTGAAGTTTTGGGGGACTTAGCTATTTTTCAGGGGGTCCGGAAATATCCGGTACTTGCACCGGAAATATCCGGCCCACGTTTTCCTGCCAACGGCTCCTTTTCTTGGGGACCTATATAAGGCCCCCTTCTTCCCCAATGGTTTTCTAGCTCTTCCAAGCTTGTTTCCTCTCTCTCCCCCACAATTGTTGACCTTGGAAAGCTTGCCCCTCTCCCAATTCCTCCCATGATTCTTGCATATCTTTGAGGGATTTGAGAGAGGAGATCTAGATCTACATTTTCACCAATCCATCTCTCCTCTAAGTGAGGGGAACCTAGTAGATCTTGATCTTGGAGTTCTTGGTGCATCTCCTCTTTGTTATTCCTCTCTTCTCCCCCCATAAGCATTAGTTGCTTTTGGTGGGATTTGAGAGTGAGGGACTTGAGCACTTCTTGTGTTCTTGCCATTGCTTTTGTGCATCGGTTTGTGCTCTCCACGAGGACTCGTGGAAGTGAAAGTTCGTGAGCTTGTTACTCTTGGGTCTTTGGACGCTAGACGCCTTTTGTGGCGGTTGAGGCCTTTTGTGGCCACTTGGGAGCTCCCAATCCTTTTGTGGGTTGTGCCTCAAGATTGTTGTGAGGGACTCGATTTCCGCCCCAAAGGAAATCAATAGTGGAAGGTGAACCGAGCTTTTGGGCAAGGTTCATCGGAGAATAGGGTGAGGCCATTTGTGGCGTCTTGAGTTTGATACTCACACCCCTCCAACGAGACGTACTCCCCTAAAAAGGAGGAACTCGGGAATACATCGTCGTCTCCGCGTGCCTCGGTTATTTCTATACCCGAGCTCTTTACTTATGCACTTTACATTGTGATAGCCTTCGTGCTTGAAGTCTTATATCTTGCTATCACTTTGTTGCTTGTCTTGCTTAGCATAAGTTGTTGGTGCACATAGGTGAGCCTAGTATATTTAGGTTGTTGGCTTGTTAATTTAAACACCTAGTTTTATTCCGTAATTATCAAGCCTAAACCGGAAAAGTCTTTAAACGCCTATTCACCCCCCCTCTAGGCGACATCCATATCCTATCAGTTTCCCCATTGCCTACTTTAAAATAGCCTCTAGCGAAGAAGCTCTCTTTCACCCTCATAAGACCCTTCCAAAAGGGTGAGTCTGTGGGTTGTGCTTCCACCTCAGCTAAAGTTTTGGTAGAGAGGTATTTGTTACGCATGAGTTCCTGCCAGACCCCCTCCTCATTTAGAAGTTTAAACAACCACTTGCTGAGTAAACATTTATTCTTAAGCTCGAGCACCTCCACCCCCAAATCACCCTGGTCTTTAGGGCGACAAATGATGTTCCATTTAGTTAATCTATATTTCCTCTTATTTTCATCACTCTGCCAGAAGAAACGTGATCGATAAAAATCTAGTGTTTTCCTCACCCCTTTGGGAATTTCCAGAAAAGATAACATAAACATCGGTAGGCTAGTTAAAACCGCATTAACCAACACTAAGTGGTCTCCATAGGACAACAGTTTTCCTTTCCAGCATCCAAGTTTGCCATCGAAACGGCTCTCTACGGGATACCATTCAGAGTTCCGAAGTCTCCTATAATGAATCGGTACTCCCAGATATTTAAAAGGTAGAGACCCAGACTCGCATCCGAAGATTTGTTTGTACTGTGCCTCCATCTCTTTAGCCTTCCCGAAACAAAAAAATTCACTCTTATGAAAATTTATTTTGAGACCCGATAGTTGTTCGAAAATGCAGAGTATGAGTTTCATGTTAACCGCCTTAGCTAAGTCGTGTTCCATAAACAAGATAGTATCGTCTGCATACTGTAGTATAGATAGTCCCCCCTCAACTAGATTAGGGATAAGACCACCTATTTGACCATCTTCCTTCGCCCGAGCGATCAGAATGGCCAACATATCTGCTACAATATTGAAGAGCATCGGAGACAGTGGGTCTCCTTGCCTAAGGCCTTTTTTGGTTTGGAAATAATGACCGATGTCATCATTCACCCGTATACCAACGCTTCCTCCCTTAACGAATTGCATAATCCAATTGCACCATTGTTGTGCGAATCCTTTCATACGCAACGCTTGTTGGAGAAAAGGCCATTTCACTTTATCATATGCCTTCTCAAAGTCAATCTTATAAATGACACCATCCATTTTCTTCCTATGAAGTTCATGAATAGTCTCATGCAAAACGACCACACCCTCTAAGATGTGTCGTCCTGGCATAAAAGCCGACTAGGTTGGTCTAATTACTTTCTGAGCAATTTCGGTAATACGATTAGTACCTACTTTTGTGAAATTTTGAAACTAACATTAAGAAGACATATAGGTCGGTATTGCTGAATTTGGACCGCATTCTCTTTTTTCGGTATCAACGTAATGACTCCAAAGTTCAATTTGAACAAGGGCAAATTCCCTTGTTGTAATTGAGCAAACATAGCCATTAAGTCATATTTAATAACCCCCCAAAAGGTCTTATAGAACTCAGCGGGGAAACCATCTGGCCCCGGCGCCTTGTTCAGTTCCATCTGAGATATAGCCTCGTACACTTCTTTCACTAAGAAATCAGCTGTAAGAATGCTATTCTCCTCCTGAGATAATTGCGGTATGTCCTGAATAAATTGTTCATCTAGGTTAATTGTAGTTGGAGTGGATTCACCAAATAATTTTTATAGTATTCCGAGATATAAGTTTTTAAATTCTCTTGTCCTACAATGGTTCCTTCGTCTTGCTCTAGTTGGAAAATTTTCTTTTTTCGATGCTTGCCATTTGCTATAAGGTGGAAATACTTTGTATTGCTTCCACCTTCCTGAATATATTTTACCTTGGCCCTCTGTGCCCATTTTGTCTCCTCATCTCGCCTAAGACTGCATATCCTATCATTTGCTTCTTTCAGGGCATCCCGTTCAGCCACCGAGAGAGGCATCGTTTCAGCCTTTACATCTAAATCATCAATAATTTTTAGCCATCTCTCTATTTCTTGTTTATATTTGCCACTTTGGTTTTTGGCCCAGCCTCTCAAGTAACGTCTAAGGTGTCTAATTTTATTTTGCCACACCTCGATAGGTGTGTCTCCTTTAGCATGGGCAGCCCACTCGGCTGCAACCATGTCATAGAACCCCTAGAGCCGAAGCCAAGGTAGTTCAAAGGAGAAACGGGCTTTGTTACCAATATGAGCATGCATCCCTGAATCGACTAACAGAGGTGTATGATCGGAGCCCGTCCGAGTTAGAGCCTGCACCGTAACCAGTGGAAATTTTTGCTCCCACTCCACCGTAGCTAAAATTCGGTCCAGCTTTTCGAAGGTTGGATCCGATCTTCTACTTGCCCATGTGTATTGTCTCCCAGAGAGTTAGATTTCTCTGAGTTCTAAACTCTGAATTATAGCGTTAAACATAATCGGCCATCTCGGATTGTAGTTATTATTGTTCTTTTCTTCAGGTTTCCGAATGATGTTAAAATCGCCACCCACCATCATTGGTAATGGTTCATTTCACACAACCGGACTAACTCTGATAAGAACTGGGGTTTTTGATCATCTTGAGCAGCGCCATAGACCGACACCAGGACCCACTCAAAACCATCATGTTTAGATTTTACAAAAAGTTTCACGCAAAAATCGCCAACGTCCACGTTTTTAACTTGTAGTGTCTCAGTATTTATCCCTATCAACATGCCCCCCGACCTCCCTCTAGGTGGTAGACAAAACCAGCTAAAATCGAAACCAACAGCTAAGTGTGTCAGGAAAGGTGTAGAGAAATTAGACCTCCCAGTCTCCGACAAGGCTATGAAGTCTAATTTTTTCCCTGATAGATTCTTTGACAAAAAAAATGCTTTCCTGGGTCACGAAAACCCTCACTGTTCCAAAACAGACCTTTTAAGTTAGACATCTCTAGTATTTGAGCGTATTTTAATTCTAGCACTTCTTCTCCGAGACAAACCGGAGTAGTCTTTTTTCTTTCTAGTTTTTTTCCTTTTCCGACACTACCGTAAAATCCGACCCATCATCATGTGTCAAAGAGTATTCCTCTTCTTCTAGATCCTCCGAAATACTTGCTGCTCTATTAAGGACAAGGCAATTCGGTTGTTCATCATTAGGCAAATTATTTTGTAATAGACACAAAGTCCTATCCAAATCTGATTGTTTGATTAATTTAGCTGAATTAATTTTCTCCTCCTCTGTCTTTCCGAGAGACACCCTAATCTAGCCGCACGTTCCGCTATTTGCTTATCCGAAAAAGAAAGTAATGACAATGTCGGATTCAAGTTTGTACCTTGTAAGGAGTCCCGACGTTCCGCTCGCGCCATAGCACGTCCCAGCTGAGTGTCATCCGCATCACGTTGAGCGCGGATGCGCCCGCTAGATCGCAGCCCCAAAGACTCGACCTCCGGGATGCCACCGAAAGCCTCCACACGCCTCTTGGATGCCTCCCTTTCCGTCTCACCCATAGGGTTTATCGGAAAAGAGGGCATCGGAGAGACGAAAACCGGAGCCGAGCGCCGCTGCACCTCCCCCTCCCTCGGACTAGCACCCCCGCCTAGGGTACTAGGAGATATGGGAGAGGCCGACGCCGAAACCGACCTAACCACACCTCCCGTGATGGCCAGGGAGTTAGAGCTTCCCACCGTCACCGAAGACGGCGAGAAACTCGCCTCCTGCACAAGTCCCGCATCGGCAGTGTCCGACGACACCGACGCCAAGGGCTCCAGCGGCTCAGCCCGCCGGCTCGACTGGGGCTGCACCTCTCCGCTCTCCATCGAGCTGCGGTACTCCTCTCTCGCTTGATCAAAACAGCGTTTAACCAAAGGTGACAAAACCACACCCCCCTTTGCTACCGAAGCCGGGGGTTGCACATTTGATCCACCTCCGGTCTCCGACACCGGCGCCGCCTCCGGTTGCTTTTCCGACGTCCCTTGCTCATTTATGTAGCCCAACTTCGCAACCGCATCCGTGAAATCTTCGCCTAGTTCATCATCATCATCATCCTCATCCTCGTCTTCGTCCACCCTCATATCAACGTCGGGATCAGCTGGTTGCCCAACGTCTTCTACCACGAAGGAGAGATCATAGAAGCCATCCTTGATGAACATAGGGAACCTCCTCGGTATTTTTGTGTAGTCCAAACACCAGATACGGATTCGGAGCACCCCATGTCTCCTAGTGAACGCCATATCTATCTTCAGAGTTTTTCCGTACATATCACCGACCGCCCACAAAGCGAGAAAGTCACCAATGTGAGGCCTAGGAATCCCAGAGACCCTGACCCAGACTTCCGGCATTGTCCTCGTTGGTTGTGGTTTTTGGTCCCAGCTATCCACCTTCAGCCCACAAGGACTATTAGGCACTTGGTATAAACCAAATATCCTCAGCCTCTCAAGATCATTTCTGGTTGGGAACTGCACCTTGTAAACATATTGTCCCATGTGTTGCACATCCCAAATGAATTGCTCAGATTGCACCAAACGCTGCAGTTGAGTCACTATGCTTGAGATCGACATCTCCCCCTGTCACCACTAAGGAAGCAAGCCGCTGATTCTCCATTCTTGGTTTGTATGTGTCCGTGCACGGGTATTCAAAGAAGATGAGGTCTTCATGGCCATACCCATACACCCGCACTTGAGGTTTTGGGGCTGTCAACAAATGACACTCCCGCTCACCATGTGCCGGCCCTCACATATGTCGCAGATGTCGCCCTTGCAATCCGAAGATTTGTGACCTGCCACTCCACATCGATAGCACCTCTTCTTCTTCGGCATGGCAGCCCCCAACGCGGCAGTCAGCTGAGTCGCCGAAACCCCAGCCCCGGCGTTGGTGGGTGCTGCCGGCGGGTTAGGCACCGCCACGGCTGCAGCAGCGACATGCGTCGGTTCTGCTACCCCCACCTACTGCTGTATCGGGGCCTGGACCACTGGAGCGACGGGGGCAGGCTGCTGGGGTGCCACGGGTGGTGCCGCCGGCGTCGGCGTCGCCATGCCACGTCCCCGGCCACCGCGTGCATATGGGGCATCACCAAAACGCCCCCTGACACCACGGTTTTCACCATAGCCGTATCCACCCGAGCCGCCATGGTTGTAGCCACCATCAGCTCCGCCATACCCAGCACCTCCTGCACCGTCGTACCCAGCACCTCCTGCACCGCCATACCCAGCACCTCCTGCACCGCCATGATTGTACCCGCCGCCATCAGCTCCACCATAGCCGTATCCGCCATAGCCCGCGTGACCACGACCACGATATCCAGTCTCGCGGTGCTTGTACGGCCGCCGGCCTCGGCCTCCACCGTAGCCAGCGTAGAAACCTCCTCGCCGGCCTCTTGCTCCATATCCTGGTCCGACCTGGAACCCACCGTGGTGCCCGGCGAAATCCTCCCCCGGTCCATCTTGGAAACCAGTCGTCCCACTAGAGGAGCCGACCTCAAAGTTGTTGAATCGACCCGCATCGGCATGGCCGTGGCCTGGCGGAGCACCTCCACCCCGCCCATGATTAGGCCCCCGACCGCCGCCACGAAAGGCCATGGCGCCGCCGTCAAGATCGTAACCTTCTGTGGATAGCGACAAACGCCGCCAAAACGCACCAAACAGCCGCCGAAGGCCGGATCGAGGTTTTTTAGGTTTTCAGATCGAGTTCGAGTCCCTCTATGATTTTTCGTTCGAGTCCAAAGCGATCCCGTGGGCTTCCATGTAAACTGGGCTTGGCCGGGCCAACGCCCACCGTGCCACAGTTTTCAAAATTTGAATCCCCGGACCTCGAAATCCGGATCTCCTTGCCGGCGGCTGATAACCCCAAGAGCAGGGGATCACTGTAGCACCTCTCAATGTGGAAGTAAGGTATCGATCCGCAGGAGCAAGAAGGAAAAGTTATCTATTTCCTACAACTAAAGTGTCACAAGTTTTAGTTGATTATGCACTAAACAAGTTTAAGGAACAAGATGGTTGATTTAATGGATGGAAGTTTAATGCAACAAAACAAGAATGCAAAAGTGTCCCAATCCTCTTCAATGCAAGAGGACAAGACAAAGGTTTTCTCTTATAGGAACAATGGACATGGGTTCATGGGTTCACTTAATCCTCTCTCTCATCTATGGTGATTATCATGTTATAGATAAAGTACACACAATTGTCATGTTTTAATGGTAGCTTTTATGACGGCTATATGTCCTAAAACACATAGTTGAAAGAAGTACTCATTTGTGTTGCTAGGTCACCCCTCGTAAGGCTAGCGTGGTTGCTGTCACTCCCACATCATACTCTTCCTTTTTACCCCCAGATAAAGGATGTTGGGCTGTATTTCACATGTCACTCAATACATATGCTGTGTCACATCGGCTATCCCGTACCTACATACATCATACTTCATAATGGACAATATTCTAAACACTAGTGCAATGATTCATAGTTCGTGTGCATGACCACATCTCTCTCATCTATCCACACTTGGTGGTGTCAATCACCTCATGACAAGGATAAACAAGGCATTATGCATAAATCAAACCATCACATGCATCATAGAATATCTCCAAAGTATGACAAATCATAAAAGTTCCAACACAACAGTAAATGCATAACAAATCATCTCATACCACAATATCCACCATAGGAATTACACAGATGACCGTAATCATGTTCAGCAGCTCATACAGTACTAATTAGTGAAGCTCAAAGAGAGGAGAGATACATAAGTTACCACCACAAACCCAAGTCCAGGGGGTGGACTACTCCCCCTTCATCATGGAGACGGTGGAGATGTTGTTGGAGGAGGAGGAGACCACGCCGGCAGCGCCCCGCCGGAGTTTTCCCCCTCCAATCTGCAGCTCCTGGTCTCTGTTTCGTGGTTTCTGTGTTTCGGCAGCGCTCCCTTTCGCGAAAGCCCTGGGGGTCTATATAGTCGTTTTTAGGTCAAGACGAAGCTTTGGGAAGAAGGATCGACAGCAGCGGAGGCCCGAGGGCCAGGATGAGGGGTCCCACGCGGTCAGGGAATCTGTCCGCATGGGCCCACTTGTTTTGGCCTTCTGGTCTCCGTTTCTTCGCTTCCTTTGCGCCTACGTTTCGTTCCTTCCAAAAAAGTGATCCCCGTAAAATTTCAGGTCATTTGGACGTCGTTTGGTCGCCTGAAACGTAAAAATATAGAAAAAGGGTTTTCTGACAGTGCAGTGTTAATTCCAGAAAAATGGGGACATTGTTAATTATCCCCAAAACTTAATATAAATCATGAATATAACCCTTATATGATGCAAATAACATGGAATAACATGTAATAAAATGTAAAGTTCATGTATGCATTTTACATGCATCAGCGGCGAGCTCACCTGAGGAGAAGATCGTCGGCGTCATAGAACCTTGATCCAGTCGCCGCTCTCCCCTTCTTCAACGAACGATGACGGTGGGAGGACCGGCAGCTTGGGTGCTCGCATCCGAGGTCGAGGCACCGAACCTGCGCATGATTCCGACATCGTTAGTGTAATAGACGCATACCTCTGCCTTCTCCGCTTCTCCATCCGCCGCTCGATTCTAGACGCCGACGGCGAGCTCGCATGGGCCTGAACCGAATCCGGCGTCTTGCAGTCGTCGAAGTATGACCGGTAGCGATCGTCGTCCTTCTCCCTCGCGACTCCTTCATCCTGTTCCTCCGAGTCCTCCGCCGAGAGACACCAGAAGCGTCCTCCGATGCGCGGCGAAGGCTTGGGGAGGTGTTCCGGCGGCCGAAGAGTCTTGTCCGATGAGATCGCCGGAGATCTCCCCCGGTTCGCCTCTAGAGGCGCCTCCGCAATCGCCGCTGCCTCCAACGGCTCTCTGTATGAGCAAATATTGTACTACTACATATACAAATGAATTACCGTGAGGAGCGTGTGGATAATTGAGAAAGTGTGATTGGGCATTAGTCCATACACGTGTGACGTGAATATATCCATGCCATCCAACAATAGCAAATGTGAACCTCCAGTCAAAATCGCAGATTGCTAGGATATTCTGACTTATAGAACCTTTCTTGTTAGTGCAATTTTCTTTGACTGTTTCAACAACTATGACAGGAATGTTTGTTGGATAAATTTCCCAAAGGGCATCCTAGAAATAGGGCCAATTTCTAGGTTTTCTAAGTGAATCATGAAGTTTAGTGAACATAGGATCATTAGATATAATGAAATCACTTGCCATACAGGCAATCTAAAACATGATGAAACTTCTTACTAATGGTGGATCCACTACGCTCAAGATTGCAACTGGCTGCATACTCTTCTGTCTTCTGTCACAGATAGGGGGTCTTCTGATTTTCCACCTAAAAGATGTCTTTCGACCTTATATCTTTGATGTTAAATTCAGAAGATAAGTCATGCAATCACTTCAAATATAGGAAAAAATAGACCTTATCGGAGTTTAGTAGGGTGTACTCAACAATCATACACGTCTCCAGTGGCCACAAATTGTTCTGTTAGAGCGCATCTTCGCTAGTCAACAAAAAAAAATTAGGGTCACTTTTTTCGGGTTTATATTTATGGAGAACCAAACTTATGAATTTTGATCGGTGGAAAGAACCTATGTTTTTTTTTTCAAAAAGGGAAGCAAAGCCCCGGCCTCTGTATAGGAATGATGCACACACCTTTTATTGCATAATTTTCAAAGTTTGACAAGTTGTACAAATTAAGGATTAGCCAAAATGGCTACATGTATGTACCAGCCACCGAAAAGCAACTAGAGCAACAACTCTAAACATGTTCTAATCTCCTAGCATGTTGTCGGCTACCCTGGTTGAATATAGACCGAATGACCGCCATCAACCAAGTGCATCCAGAATCCATAAGAGTATGTTTCTCCACAATGAGGAGGAAGGACCACCTGTTTTTCTAGTAAGTAGTTATGTGGACAACCCACAAAAGTGAGTAACTACAACATTGTTCAAAACAATGTCATTCTAGAGGGATAACCTACTAAAAATTGTTATTTCTCATCTTTGAGCTCGATCCTCACAACAAATAAACTGAAAGATGTTGGCACTCTCACCAATTTGTTATGAGTTCCGTTGAGGAGCCTTTCCTTTAGGGTAACCTCTAACAATTTGTACGAAAGCCTTAAACCTTTAGTGCAAGCTGAATTTTGAACTCATCCGAATCCAACAATTTATAAAACCATTCGATATCAGTAAGAAATCTTGAACATGCATGGTAGCTACAACCTCAACAAACTGCGATCTATGCAACAAGGAAACAAAGTCTAATCTTTGTTTTGCAAGTAATTATAATATTACCAAGCACATCATATGCAATCATTCTTATCGAGCATGAATCTCATTATTTTTGTAGACATATGATCTCACTAATGATTAATCCATCTTAAAGAATGCTTCAACAAAATGCACTATGATAATTAAACAAGCATGACTCTGATTGCAAGTGCATAAGCAGCGTGAGGCAATCCTTTTAGTATATACACTTACATGAAAATAAAAATCTTGTTAATCCGAAATTGAATATATGATACTTAAATTAGTGAAGCAATTGAATTGCGTTTGTCTCTCACCCTTCAATACTTTTAGAGCTCGCATGAGACATGAGGCGTTCCGTATCGCCATCATCGAGCCTGCGCCACCAGCTGAAGATGCGGCGTTCTGGAGAGGTCAGGTGAAAAATCATATTGTTCACCACCATGAGAGGGAGGTAGTCCATGATCAGGCGTACATCTTCGGAGTAGGGCTGTTTAGGCTGAGGAGCAGATCATCTAGGCAGATCTTGTTGCAGCAGCCACCTTTTGAACTTGCACCTGATGTTTTTGTTAGATTTGTGGCACAAGATGATTGTGATAATCGCCGTGCTGTGCAAGGTTTTCGTCTGGGTTGGTTGATGATGTTGGGCGTCCCTCTAGACTATCGCAATGAGTTTGATCTAGATGGGGCGGTGTCTACTTTTGGCAAATTTCTGCATTGGCATCAAGATGATCCAATGGAAGCTAGGACCATGATCTTTGCTGCTTTCCCTTCAGTTCAGGTTGTGCCGAGGGATGTTGTGTTTGGTGACTATGTTGAACTTGGGGGCGTTCGTCAGTCCTGGACGGCTCCCACCTATGTGCTCACAGCAGAGTTCGCTGAGATTCTGCCGAGGGACGAGGACCCGATGCCACTTGATGGCAATCCCCACCCAATGCCTGGCAATCTGCATCCTGATGGGAATATGTGGGTAATGCCACAGTTTCCAGAGCTCGGGTGGAATGGTATATGTGGCACCCCGCTCTGGCACATATTTCCAGAGAGGCGGTCGCCCCGTGCGCCAGCCCAAGATATCTGGCCGCACGTTACGACAATTCAACATAGCGGTAATCATTACACAATCAGCACAAAAAGTGCTACAAATGGTTTACAAGGCCATCGAGGCATTACAAAATATCTTGCCAAGCATGGCTCAGGACAGAGTTTAACTGGCAGCGGAAGACAGCTAAGGCAACGGCTTGGAGCGGCTCCACTCCACAGGTATCTGGCTGGGCTACCGATCCTAGCACGCTCTTGCTCCACTTCTGGCTAAGGTAGAAGATGAATCCTCGCCAATATCTGGCCACAAACACAAGGCCCGTGAGTACATTTGTATGCACTCAGCAAGAATCGCCACTCACTACAAACAATCCAACAATCATGCAACAAGATATATATTGGAAATAAATTCCTACAACATGGCAAGGTGTACTCTAGATTCATGACATAAAAGTAGCATGGCATAGACAACCAAACATGTCATAAGCAAGCAACGGGGGTATCACCAGTACAGAGTCCAAGCCAGGTGGGGTTGGATCGTGTACCGGCAATCATACAAAGGGCTTACCTGTGATGAGTAAAGGGGTGTACCAATTGGTAGCAAGTAACATAACAATATTTATCATCCCTGCTAGGCCCACTAGCCTTATCTCTTTTCTCAACTCTCCTAGGCCTCCTGGCCTTATTTTTCCACGTTGGGCATGCACGGTTGATGTTGGCTCAGGCCTAACTCTAGGCTCCCAACGATCACACCGTCATCCCTAAACCCGGTAACCATCCACAGCTCAAGTAACATTCCCTGCATCATCTTATTGTTCATTTAGTGAAATCAGGTGGTTCATCTTTCTTTCAAACCGAACTTATGTTTAACCTCCGGACTCGACAAAGACAATAGTGTGACCGACACTGAACTGTTGTTCCATAACCTTGGAACGAGGCTAGACATCCAGATTTGACACTCTCGAGAGGTTGCAGCTACCACCCATCTAAGTGCACCACACTCAGTAGGTACTTTAGGATATCATTCCTAAGACGAACTCAGCAAGATACACTCACCTGACCGTTCACGCTACCAAGACACTCCCTGTATAGCTACCGACACAACTCTATGTCTTATGACGAAGTGAATCCGGCACGCCCCCAACAGATGAGCGACGCCTAGCTCCGGAACCTTCACAAGGCTAGCCCCGACCACAAAGGTAACCGACTAGTCTTGCCAAAATGGTAGCATCAAAGGAGGCTCAATAGGTTACGTAGGTCAAGGCCCGCCCATATGAGCGACAGTGGCAGTGCTTTCGATGTTCAGATTAGTGGCACTATGGACTGACCCTATCGATGTTTGGAGGGGTGTTTCATTTAATCGAGTTTCATCATAACAAGTCCAAACAACAGAGGATTAGTCCAACACACAATCACAATATCATAACAATATATATCATCAAACATCAAGATATTAGCAACATAGTATTTCAAGCAATAGTTTGTTTGTATTGACCGGGTGACTATGGCAGAGATACCTCCGACCAGCGCCATCGCAGATCAATACAAAAGGTAGCACAGTTAGTTGGCGTCGATCGCGTGACTGTGGCAGAGATACCTCCGACCAGCGCCATCACAGATCAACTACCAAAGTTGGTAGGGCATGTAGTCTCCAAAATGAACCGAAAATCACTCATAAGAAAGAAAGCATCCATTCCACTCAAGGATTAACCCGACGTGGTGTCAGCAATCTTGGCAAAAAGAACCAAATGAAAAACAAATGTCCCAAGCGTCGCAGTCCAGGTGGGCTTACGCCAACCACGTTTTACGGAGGGAGAAGAAGGAAATAACTCTTTTGGCAAATGCCCCCAACTCCGAGGATCATAAGACGACATTCGTCTGCTCCTCACCTCGGCGAAGAAGAAGAAGCAAACAAAGCCACGCAAGTGCGAGGCGCACAGTTGTAATTACCCCATTCCTTTGACTGTGGCGGTTCCTCCAGCCCATTGCCTCGGGAATGGGGGGTGATGCACAGATAAGCAATTATATAGTAATGCGACAATTTAAAAAGCAACATGGCATCGCTATCTATGCTCGGAAATTAAACATGGCATGTGAGCATACACATGAAATCACATTGACGATCATCAACATTGATTAGCAAGCAAAACACAACAGGATAAACTAGACAGTAGCTCATAGCAAGTGGTTAGCTTGCCTCGGGGTCACGTGGCTGTGCTCTGGTTCGTCGGGGAAGTGAATACGTCGCGGAATCGGGCACCGGTAGCCCTATACCGCGTCGACGGGGCGATATTACACACAAAATGCGCCACCCAGAATATTTACTGGAAAAATGTGAAATCCATACCATTTGACAGATCTCGCAAAGATAGGAATTTAGATATTTGAATCACTCCAATCGGAGCTGTGGTTTGGGAGAAAATGGCGTGCGAAGTTTAGCTATCTGCTGCACACCTAAAAAAACAGAACGGCAAAAAAAACTGCACGGGCCGCTCTGGCCGTGCGGCTGGGCCGCGGATGGGCCTGCCGGCCTTCTACTGCGCTGCGCTGCGCCGCGCGCTGGGCTGGGCTGTGCTGGGCCGAAAACGGCCTGCTACTGCGCTGCTGCCTGGGGAAAAAAACAGGATCGATTCGATCTAGACATTGACCTCCTGCTCGTCTTCTTTCTTCGCGTGAGAGCGCACGGGCGGCTCGGGCGCGTTGCCGACGCTGGCGATGGGCGGCTGGGATGGCCGGGGCGCAGGCCAGCGGCGGGGATGGCATGGCGGCGGTGAACCTCGGCCAGGGGAGAGGTTAGGGGTGCGGGGAAGGCTGGCGTTGCTCGGGTGCATGCACGCAGAGCTCGGCAATGGCGGCCGACCACGAACAGCTCGCGACAGCGCTTCGTATTAGGATTTGGGAATGGGAGTCGGATGCGGTGGAGATGGGGAGGCTAGCAGGTGGTTTGTCTCGGGCTGGGAGGCGTTTGATAGCCCAAGCTCGTGCTCGACATCGCCTCGGTGGCCACGGCCGAAACCGGAGGAGACGAGCTCGTCCCTCGAGCGAAATTGCTGGGAGTCCTGGGGGGGAGAGGAGAGTGAGGTGTGAGTTTCCCAGGAGGGTCGGGGTGCTCTTATATACGCAGGAGAGGAGGAGAGTTAGGTTGTGGCCGTGGCGGCCATTGATGGCCCCGTGAGGTCACGGCTCACGTCCTCCGGCCACAGGGAGAGGATAGGAGGGGGGGGGGAGAGGATAGGGAGGTCACGATGGACGTACAGTAGCGCACGTGGATGTATTGCAGCAGAGGATAGGGCTGAGGCTGGGGTTTGCACAGTGTCATGCCGACACCGGCATGTCCAGAGCGCGACATGGTCGGCATCGTCGCGTTCCCGGCGATTCAGGGCACTAAAAAGAAAACGGATCGCGTCACGTGGTTACACTACTGCCACAAACAACACATAGCAAGCAAAACACCAAATTGGGACAAAATGCCAGTGTAAAGTTTTGAAAGATTCAAATGCCCCCAAGGTGTTCGATGAAATGAAAATGGACTTCCACTATCCCAATGGAGCTAGGATTTTTACTGGTGATGTTCTACTGGTATGTGAGCAATGTGGTCCAGTTTCACTCAATTTGGAGAAGGTTTCATGTGTAAACATTTTTGGGTTTCGAAAAGGGCAGAAGATGTTCGATGGGTGTCCTACAAGAAAAAGTTGATCCAAATGATCCCTAATTCCTGGGGGAGGCTTATAATGGGATATGGAACACTTCCTCAGGTGGTCAAGATTTATGGTGGAGTGGAAGTAGGGTTTTGGTTTTAATGGCCCGGTAGTGGCAGATTTGGTAATTTCTTCAATCTGAAAAGTTGCATAGGTCATGGCGATGTTCATGCATATATGGGATATACATGATGATAGGTGTCTCTAGGATTTTTGGAGGAATTTTCTAAGCAAGATAATTGAGAGTTGCTTTGGAGAGGCGATATATGATTTATAATTTCCTAAAGAAAAGGAATTAAGGTTTTATATAGAAAACCCTGATAAATGGAATCAAAGGGGATCAGAAATATTCAGAGAATACTCCCGGGGTTGGGACAAAGAGAGGTATATCAATCACCAAAAGTTCAAATGAGTTTTGATAAAACCCAGAGAAATCCAAGTTAAAAGGTTTTCGCAAATTTTTAGTTCACCCCTTTTTCAGGAAAACCGGTTAGTGAAATTCGGGGTGTTACAGACCTACCCCCCTTAAAAGAATCGTCCTCGCGATTTCCAAGGTTAGTGACATACCTTTAGATTGACCTGTTGGTCAACCTTATTCCTTGTCCGTTTTCTCTTGATCTTCTCGCTGTCTTGACAGGGTCTTGAATCTTGACTTCAATGCCATAAGCGTGCTTTTTATTGGGTTTGAGTAACTGAAATCATCATCTGACAGGCTCTTGTCTATGGTCTTAATTTGTACTGACAACAGTGCGGTTCTCAAGCTGGGGTCGAGTTGAAATTCTCCGTTGTTGTTCAGCCATCACGCAACTCCCGGTTGACCATTGTGGTCATTATGGGATTCCTGTGCCAACTGTACCATGTATGTACCTTGATCCTTGGCTGAACTGGTCCATCTTACCATCATTTGCATGAAAGATTTAAGGACTCAACCTTTATGGAACGTGGGTCTTGTCCGGTCTGAAAGGTACCAATCTTATCATATGATTTTCTTATCACCTAGGCATTTTCTGACGTTGATAGCCTTTCCACAGATCTGACTTTAGCCATTTGATATCTATGTTAGGAACTCTGAGAAAGTTGAAGGAATCTCATGGATGCTTGGAGCTTTGTTTGTCACGGCTGACAATTTTCATGATGGCAAGCTGACTTTGTTTTGGTGCTACCACAATTTGCGTATTGCCATCTTGGCACAATTGCATTCCCTCGTGACGAGATAAATAAAAATTCCTTGAACTAGGAGTGACGTATAGATGGCGCCACTTACTCCATTGGTTGTTGAAAATCCTCAAGTACGTAAACTTTTATTTCTGACTTTAGAGCTGAAATTTTTGGACTCTTATTTCCATATTGCCTTATTTCCATCGCGTCTGCGAGAGGTTTGTAGCGATGGAACAGACCCATAGACTTCAATATCTTCACAAGGACGGTTGATGGGATGAGGTCTTCTTGTCCGTTTATTTCTGCTAGCTTCTACCCGACATAACTGGCGAAATCTGAGTAGTCTGTGACAGTATGCCTGTAACCACGCTGGTAGCGAGAGAATTTCTTGACTCGCATACGTATAGGCAATCTATTTCCTTTTGTTGATTCTAACTGTTACGCAAGCTGAGTAGTTGTTCCAACGAGTAACATGATCATCCGAGAAATTTTCTGGTTGCATAACTGTTCTCTTCCTTGTATTCTTTGACGCTCGGGTCAACTTATATCCACATCATTTGAATTTTGTAGCGCTGGTTCAGCTCCAAGGTGTGCCAAAAGTTGATGTATCAATACTGGACCAAACTTCTGAAATTATTCCGAGAAGACTGAGTGACTTTTCTGGGGCGCTCGAGGTGTCGCGTTCACGTAGGTACATGCTGAATCTTTTCTTCCCATGATGGTGGTTGGCACGACGTAGGTTAAATCTCTGTAGCTTGCTCTTTAGAAAGCTTCTGATGTAGGTACCGGTAGTGTTCGTGTATAGACTGAGGCTGTTGTACATGTGGTACGCTGCTGAAATTTCGACGGTCGCGTAGCTTTATTTCCAGATTAGCAGTGCCTTGAAAATATTCTGCCTCATACTGACATACTTGTACGGGTTGTACTTGCTGAAATCTGATGGTGGCGTGGCTTCCATTGCATAGCCGAGTGGAAGGAGTGATTACCTGCTTCATCGGGAGCATGTGGGCATGATAACCATGATGGCACTCCCACGCTGATCCAAATATTTGAGCACAACTATTTTCCATAGTCCTGACGGTTGCGGAAATATTGGTGATTCCAAAATGCATCGCTGAAATTTTGGCATATCATACCGGTGGTGCGAGTTGATGTCAGACTGTCGTCGAGGCATACCTCACTTTATATTTGAGTCCATCTTGGAAAATACTTGAGCTTCACTTCTCATGGCGCGGATATTGCTGATTCTCGAGCATATTAGTTTCAAGAGAACGACGCCCGATGATAAATCTTGTACACGGTGTAGTATTTCTTCCAACATGAGGGCTGCTTGTAGGGAAGAAATATTCTATACTTGTTGTAAAATCTTTGACCTGACAGACGCTTGCTTTGTTTGAACAGAACAAGCTGGATTGGGCATTACATATTTCCACTAGTTTGATGCACATGAGAGTCATCGTAATCCAGGCAACCAAGAATATTTCCATATTTGCAAACCTCATTCCTGGCGTCCAGCAAATACGTGTGTGCACCAATAAGTGAAAAGACACAATGTAAATTTCATATATACCATACCAAATCTCCAGGTTGTTGTTGGCGTGTCCTCAAGTATATAGTTTGTGGTTGATAGACTGTCGTTGAGTATATTTTGGGAAAGACTCGGGCTCATCAACACTGACTTTGCTTTGTTCTGACTGACTGGTGTGGGGTCCTTATTTCTGGCAGACTGTTGAGCTGTTCTTCCTCCTGTCGGGTTTGGATTACTGAGAGCTGACACAATCTTTTGGTAGAACTCCTGCGGAATTAACACAAGGCGGAAAACAAAACTCGGCAATTTTTGGAAAAAAACGAAAAGAGTCGAATCATGAAGAAGCAAATAAAATCGCAATTTTCCCGGCTTAGAAACATAGGCACAAAATCGCCACTCATACTAACCTCAGGTTATAGGGGAAAGAGGGAACTTCCTAAAGTTTCACTTGGAAACCAACTATAGAGAGAAAGATGTACCATGGTTAGCAAGAATGGTGAGGATATCTATGCAGCTGGGATTTGGGTCTTATCTACTAGGTGATGTCGATTACTTCTCATGGAAGAAACCGGCGAGCCTTATGGTGGAAGATTGAGACAAGAATCTACTGCACCATACCGTTGTCTGACAATAGCCATGCTGGTTAGACAAAGATGGGTTAAATCCATCGGGCTCTTTGTCGGGCACAAGTATGGTTGGGCTTTCCATGCTAGGGTAGTCTACAGCCAGCCTGGTGCTCTGATACCATGCTCTGTGGCACCCCGCTCTGGCACATATTTCCAGAGAGGCGGTCGCCCCGTGCGCCAGCCCAAGATATCTGGCCGCACGTTACGACAATGCAACATAGCGGAAATCATTACACAATCAGGCACAAAGTGCTACAAATGGTTTACAAGGCCATCGAGGCATTACAAAATATCTTGCAAAGCATGGCTCAGGACAGAGTTTAACTGGCAGCGGAAGACGGCTAAGGCAACGGCTTGGAGCGGCTCCACTCCACAGGTATCTGGCTGGGCTACTGATCCTAGCACGCTCTTGCTCCACTTCTGCTAAGGTAGAAGATGAATCCTCGCCAAATCTGGCCACAAACACAAGGCCCGTGAGTACATTTGTATGCACTCAGCAAGAATCGCCACTCACTACAAACAATCCAACAATCATGCAGCAAGATATATATTGGAAATAAATCCTACAACATGGCAAGTGTACTCTAGATCATGACATAAAAGTAGCATGGCATTGACAACCAAACATGTCATAAGCAAGCAACGGGGTATCACCAGTACAGAGTCCAAGCCAGGTGGGGTTGGATCGTGCACCGGCAATCATACAAAGGGCTTACCTGTGACGAGTAAACGGGTGTACCATTTGGTACCAAGTAACATAACAATATTTATCATCCCTGCTAGGCCCACTGGCCTTATCTCTTTTCTCAACTCTCCTAGGCCTTCTGGCCTTATTTTTCCACGTTGGGCATGCACGGTTGATGTTGGCTCAGGCCTAACTCTAGGCTCCCAACGATCACACCGTCACCCTAAACACGGTAACCATCCACAGCTCAAGTAACATTCCCTGCATCATCTTATTGTTCATTTAGTGAAATCAGGTTGTTCATCTTTCTTTCAAACCGAACTTATGTTTAACCTCCGACTCGACAAAGACAATAGTGTGACCGACACTGAACTGTTGTTCCATAACCTTGGAACGAGGCTAGACATCCAGATTTGACACTCTCGAGAGGTTGCAGATACCACCCATCTAAGTGCACCACACTCAGCCGGTACTTTAGGATATCATCCCTAAGACGAACTCAGCAAGATACACTCACCTGACCGTTCACGCTACCAAGACACTCCCTGTATAGCTACCGACACAACTCTATGTCTTATGACGAAGTGAATCCGGCACGCCCCCAACAGATGAGCGACGCCTAGCTCCGGAACCTTCACAAGGCTAGCCCCGACCACAAAGGTAACCGACTAGTCTTGCCAAAATGGTAGCATCAAAGGAGGCTCAATAGGTTACGTAGGTCAAGGCCCGCCCATATGAGCGACAGTGGCAGTGCTTTCGATGTTCAGATTAGTGGCACTATGGACTGACCCTATCGATGTTTGGAGGGGTGTTTCATTTAATCAAGTTTCATCATAACAAGTACAAACAACAGAGGATTAGTCCAACACACAATCACAATATCATAACAATATATATCATCAAACATCAAGATATTAGCAACATAGTATTTCAAGAATAGTTTGTTTGTATTGACCGGGTGACTATGGCAGAGATACCTCCGACCAGCGCCATCGCAGATCAATACAAAAGTAGCACAGTTTGTTGGCATCGATCGGGTGACTGTGGCAGAGATACCTCCGACCAGCGCCATCACAGATCAACTACCAAAGTTGGTAGGGCATGTAGTCTCCAAAATGAACCGAAAAGCACTCATAAGAAAGAAAGCATCCATTCCACTCAAGGATTAACCCGACGTGGTGTCAGCAATCTTGGCAAAAAGAACCAAATGGAAAGCAAATGTCCCAAGCGTCGCAGTCCAGGTGGGCTTACGCCAACCACATTTGACGGAGGGAGAAGAAGCAAATAACTCTTTTGGCAAATGCCCCCAACTCCGAGGATCATAAGACGACATTCGTCTGCTCCTCACCTCGACGAAGAAGAAGAAGCAAACAAAGCCACGCAAGTGCGAGGCGCACAGTTGTAATTACCCCATTCCTTTGACTGTGGCGGTTCCTCCAGCCCATTGCCTCGGGAATGGGGGGTGATGCACAGATAAGCAATTATATAGTAATGCGACAATTTAAAAAGCAACATGGCATCGCTATCTATGCTCGGAAATTAAACATGGCATGTGAGCATACACATGAAATCACATCGACGATCATCAACATTGATTAGCAAGCAAAACACAACAGGATAAACTAGACAGTAGCTCATAGCAAGTGGTTAGCTTGCCTCGGGGTCACGTGGTTGTGCTCTGGTTCGTCGGGGAAGTGAAGACGTCGCGGAATCGGGCACCGATAGCCCTATACCGCGTCGACGGGGCGATATTACACACAAAATGTGCCACCCGGAATATTTACTGGAAAAATGTAAAATCCATACCATTTGACAGATCTCGCAAAGATAGGAATTTACAAATTTGAATCACTCCAATCGGAGCTGTGGTTTGGGAGAAAATGGCGTGCGAAGTTTAGCTATCTGCTGCACACCTAAAAAAAACAGAACGGCAAAAAAAACTGCACGGGCCGCTCTGGCCGTGCGGCTGGGCCGCGGATGGGCCTGCCGGCCTGCTACTGCGCTGCGCTGCGCCACGCGCTGGGCTGGGCCATGCTGGGCCGAAAACGGCATGCTACTGCGCTGCTGCCTGGGGAAAAAACAGGATCGATTCGATCCAGACGTTGACCTCCTGCTCGTCTTCTTTCTTCGCGCGAGAGAGCGCACGGGCGGCTCGGGCGCATTGCCGATGCCGGCGATGGGCGGCTGGGATGGCCGGGGCGCAGGCGAGCGGCGGGGATGGCATGGCGGCGGTGAACCTCGGCCAGGGGAGAGGTTAGGGGTACGGGGAAGGCTGGCGTTGCTCGGGTGCATGCACGCCGAGCTCGGCAATGGCGGCCGACCACGAACAGCTCGCGACAGCGCTTCGTATTAGGATTTGGAATGGGAGTCGGATGCGGTGGAGATGGGAGGCTAGCAGGTGGTTTGTCTCGGGCTGGGAGGCGTTTGATAGCCCAAGCTCGTGCTCGACATCGCCTCGGTGGCCACGGCCGAAACCGGAGGAGACGAGCTCGTCCCTCGAGCGAAATTGCTGGGAGTCCTGGGGGGAGAGGAGAGTGAGGTGGGAGTTTCCCAGGAGGGTCGGGGTACTCTTATATACGCAGGAGAGGAGGAGAGTTAGGTTGTGGCCGTGGCGGCCATTGATGGCCCCGTGAGGCCACGGCTCATGTACTCCGGCCACAGGGAGAGGATAGGAGGGGGGGGGGGGAGAGGATAGGGAGGTCACACTGGACGTACAGTAGCGCACGTGGACGTACTACAGCAGAGGATAGGGCTGGGGCTGGGGTTTGCACAGTGTCATGCCGACACCGGCATGTCCAGAGCGCGACATGGTCGCATCGTCGCGTTCCCGGCGATTCAGGGCACTAAAAAGAAAACGGATCGCGTCACATGGTTGCACTACTGCCACAAACAACACACAGCAAGCAAAACACCAAATTGGGACAAAATCCCAGTGTAAAGTTTTGAAAGATTCAAATGCCCCCAAGGTGTTCGATGAAATGAAAATGGACTTCCACTATCCCAATGGGGCTAGGATTTTTACTGGTGATGTTCTACTGGTATGTGAGCAATGTGGTCTAGTTTCACTCAATTTGGAGAAGGTTTCATGTGTAAACATTTTTGGTTTCGAAAAGGGCAGAAGGTGTTCGATGGGTGTCCTACAAGAAAAAGTTGATCCAAATGATCCCTAATTCCTGGGGGAGGCTTATAATGGGATATGGAACTCTTCCTCAGGTGGTCAAGATTTATGGTGGAGTGGAAGTAGGGTTTTGGTTTTAATGGCCCGCTAGTGGCAGATTTGGTAATTTCTTCAATCTGAAAAGTTGCATAGGTCATGGCGATGTTCATGCATATATGGGATATACATGATGATAGGTGTCTCTGGGATTTTTGGCGGAATTTTCTAAGCAAGATAATTGAGAGTTGCTTTGGAGAGGCGATATATGATTTATAATTTCCAGAGAAATCCAAGTTAAAAGGTTTTCGCAAATTTTTAGTTCACCCCCTTTTCAGGAAAACCGGTTAGTGAAATTCGGGGTGTTACAGTATACCTGCCCACCATGCTCCAGATCAGGGGAATGTGCAGGAGCAGCACGAGGATTTTGAGATGCAGCCTGCTGATGAGGAGGTTGTACAGGGCTCCATTGTAATGAATACATCCATGGACACTGACTCGGGGTCAGTGAATTTGATTCAGAATGTAGAGGGTGCTGATCAAGATGTTCAGGTAGAACAACCAGTTGAACCGGTGCAGGTTGAGCAACCAGAAAATATTGTGGTGCCTGTTGTTGAGCAAGCTCAGGTTGTGGAAGAGGTTGTGCCCGTTTTGCCACAAGATGAGATGGTTGTGCCTGAGCAGCTGGACATGATGCTAAATCAGGAGGAGACCAATGTTGTTGCAGCAGTTACTGATCAGGTGTTGCAACAAGGAGATGTTCTTGTTGACCGTCAGGTTCAGGATCAGGTGATGTTGGACACTGATAAGGTTGTCGATAACAGCTGGGCAATTGTGCCGTTTGTGGGCAAGGAGACTGGATGTCAAGAATCTGATCAAATTTTTCAGCCATTGCCAGTGTTTGGACCAGAACTGCCGCCAATATGGGAAAGAATCTTTAAAACAATGATTCTGGAACTATTAATTCAGAATGTGCCTCTGTCTATGAGGTTTGAAGCTGTAGAGCCTGTTATTCTGTCCAAGAGGAGTTGGAGCATTGCTTTTGATGAAGATGGCTTTCAGATGGCGTGGACTGAAGATACTGCAACTCAAGCTCAGCTGAGATCTCCCGTGCGCCGGTCGGTAGCCAGAGAGTTAACCTTTGAGGAGGGAACTTCTAGTTCTGAAGAACACACACTGCCCCCCTACTTGCTGGATCTCCAAGCACTCCTATTGTCAAGAAAAGGAGGGGACGTCCACCAAAGGTGCCAACGCCGGGTTCTGAAGTGGGGCTACGCCGGTCAACCAGGAATAAGCTGAAGAATGATGGTTATCGTCCTAAGCCTACCCAGACAGAGGTGATGCAGCCCAAGAAGCGAGCTCGTGCAAACCCGAAGAATGCGAGCAAGAAGTCCACTGAAGCTAATGCAGCAGAGGAAGCACCTGAAACACCAATTGAAGTGATGCAGGCGGTGGGCATTGCGCTTGGTATTGATCCAGTGAAGATCACAAAGGAGAAGCTTGAAGCTGCTCCTCTCAAGGCTCCAAATCCTGATGTTTAAGATGTTATACAACTTCCTTCTGGGGTGTGGAGGGTCGCTTTCCCTGGTTATCGAGTCAAACTTATTTTCCCTATCAGTTTGCGTTTTATTTGCTGGGTCTGTAAGACTTAATGTTATGCATGGAGTCTCCTCGTACTTTATTATCAAGTGGATATGTGTCTAAATCGAACAAGAAAGTGGCGTGTTTTATGCTGGAATGTGCGTGGTTTGAATTCTGAGGCAAGGCAGTTAGTGGTTCATGCAAAAATTGCTGAAAGTGAATATTCTATTCTCTGCCTTCAAGAAACAAAGTGTGAGGTTATGGATAGACGTTTCATCCGTAAATTCTGCCCCAAGCGTTTTGATAATTTTGTCTACGCTCCGTCTGAAGGTGCTTCGGGTGGTATTCTTGTGGCTTGGTGCTCGTCAGTGTTCCAAGGAGTTTTGATTGATCAGCAAGATTATGGGATTGTTATTCGTTTCACATCAGTTCACGATAATTCAGTCAACGGTGACTGTCTATGGGCCTTGCCAGGGGCCAAAGAGGGATAGTTTTGTGCAATGGTTATATAATTTGCAAATACCTCCGAATGACAACTGGTTACTATTGGGCGATTTCAACTTTATTCGCTCTCAGGAAAATAGAAATAGACCAGGAGGGAATGTTGGGGACATGTTTCTGTTCAATGAGATCATTGGGCACCTTGATTTGGTGGAACTTCCTCTGAAGGGAAGAGCATACACATGGTCCAACATGCAATCAGATCCATTGATGGAGCAGCTGGATTGGTTCTTCACAAGTTCAAATTGGATCCTAGATTTTCCTAACACAATGGTGCTACCTCTCGCTAGGCCTGCATCGGATCATATTCCCTGTGTGGTTAACATTGATACTGTCATCCCGAAATCTTCTCTGTTCTGCTAGAGAGTTTTTGGGTGGATATGCCAGGGTTTATGGACTGTGTGAAAGAAGCATGGGAAAAACCATCAAGGAAACTTTCGAGTGCTGCTATAATCATTGATAAATTCAAATCTATCAGGCAGGGGCTCAAGCGTTGGAAAACCAGTATATCTAAGATTAAAATTCTGATCCAAAAATGTAATAGAGTCATTGAGATCCTTGACTTACTGGAAGAAAGCAGACCTCTTTATCGGACAAGTTCAATTTCAGAAAATCGTTAAGCTGCACTTGGAAGAGCTGCTGTTAATTGAGTGTAAATACTGGAGGAAGAGATGTACTGTCAGATGGAGTAAAATGGGAGAAGATAACACCAAGTTTTTTCACTCAATGGCTATGACTAGAAATAGAAGAAACTGCATTGCGGTATTGAAAGATGAATATGGTCGGAAATATCGAATCATGTGGAAATGGCCGCTATGCTTTGGGCTGCTTACAAAGGGAGAATGGGAACTTCAGAACCAATTCAAATGCAGTTTGATTTGGATAGGTTACTGGTCCGAATTGATGGGCTTGAGGATTTGTCGAAACCTTTTGACAAACAGGAAATGGATGATATCATCAAGTATATGCCGCTTAATAAGAGCCCTGGACCGGATGGTTTCAATGGTCTGTTTTTGAAGAAATGTTGGGGCTTCATTAAAGAGGATTTTTACAAGCTTGCAAAGGACTTTTATGATGGAAACACCAATTTGGAAAGCATCAATGGCTCCTTCATAACTCTTGTGCCTAAAGTTCAGAACTCGGAGGGGTGAATGATTTCAGGCCTATATCATTGACTAATGTCTGCCTTAAATTTCTAACAAAGTTGATGGCTAACAGGTTACAAGGTCAGATTCTTAGGTGCATCCACAAAAATCAGTATGGCTTTCTGAAGTCAAGAACGATCCAAGATTGTGTGGCTTGGGCTTTCGAATATATCCATCAATGTCAGCAATCTAAGAAGCCAATTATTATTGTCAAGCTTGATTTCGCTAGAGCTTTTGATACAATTGAACATGCAGCAATTTTGGATATTATGAGGTGTAAGGGATATGATAAAAAATGGTTGGACTTGGTTACGGCTGTTCTTTCCACTGGTACCTCTTCTGTTATGCTTAATGGAGTTTCAGGCAAACAGTTTATTTGTAAAAGGGGGTAAGGCAGGGTGATCCCCTCTCCCCTCTGCTATATGTCCAAGGTGCAGATTTGTTTCAATCAGTTGTCAATGATTATTTGAGACTTGGTGTGCTGAGGCTACCCATGGTTACGCATGATCCTGATTTCCCTGTGATTCAGTATGCGGACGATACTATGCTCCTAATGCAAGCAGAGCTCGATCAAGTGGTGGCACTCAAGGAGTTGCTGCACAAATTTGCTTTATCCACTGGGCTGAAGGTGAACTATGGCAAATCCTCTCTTGTCCCAATAAATGTTGATGCGGTGCAGGCAGCTGATCTGGCCAGAGAATTGGGTTGCCAAGTAGAATCCATGCCTTTTACTTATTTGGGGTTACCTCTTGGGACTAATAAACCCACGATGCAGGATATGCTCCCCCTAGTTGAATGCCTGGAAAGGAGGCTTAATTCAACCTCTATCTTCTTAACACAAGGTGCTAGGTTGCAGCTAGTCACCTCTGATCTCTGCTCAATGCCAATATATTTGCTGTTGTCCTTGAAGTTGTCGGCAGGAACTATAAAGCAGATAGATAGAATTTTAAGTCAATGCTTGTGGAGAGATAAGGATGGGCCGAAACAATCTTTGTCAGCCTGGGAGATGATCACTAAACCAAAAAATAAAGGTGGGCTTGGCATCATCAACTTCCATACTCAGAATGATGCATTACTGATGAAGCACCTTCATAAGTTTTATAACAAGAAGGATGTGCCTTGGGTGCAGTTGATCTGGTCTTCTTATTTTATGGATGAGGTTCCTCATGCTGCTAAGTTATGTGGCTCATTTTGGTGGCATGATATCATGAAATTAATGGACAAATATAGGAGTGTGGCTTTGGCTCGGCCAGGTACAGGGGATTCAGTGCTGTTTTGGCAGGACAAGTGGTCTTTCATGGGAAGCAATGAGGTGTTGGCTAACCGATTCCCCAGACTATGTTCTTTTGCGCTGGATAATAACATATCAGTGGCGAAGGTGTTTCAAACCCAGACCTCTTTTCACTTTTCCATCTTCCTCTGTCAGAGCAAGCGGTAGGACAACTAAATATACTAAGGCAGGCGATAGTGGATTCTCCTCTGACTGGAGTTCCTGATGAGTGTCACTATAGTTGGGGTGAAGATTTTGTTGCTAAGAAGTTTTACATCCTCTCCCATGATCACCTAGTGGTGCCGGCTGTGTTCAGCTGGATTTGGAAGTCTTCGTGTGTGATGAAAACAAAAATGTTTGCTTGGCTGCTGTTGAAGGACAGGCTAAACACGAAGGACATGATGATAAGAAGACATTGGAATGTAACTGACAACCAAGATTGTGTTCTGTGTTGTGCTCGAGCTTTTGAGGATAGACTGCACCTCTTCTTCGATTGTCAGTTCAGTCGAAGAGTTTGGAACTACCTAGGGATCGACTGGTCAGGTAGTTTGGATATGTTCCAGGCCATTGGGAGGGCGAAGAAGGAGTTTAATAAACACTTTTTCATGGAGATTGTGCCACATCTTGTTGGCATATTTGGTTGCAACGCAATGGGAGATCTTCCAGGGAGAGAGGCCATCGTTTTCCAGTTGGAAGGCCAAATTCGTCCATGACATTACCCTGCTTGGGTACAGGATTAAGAAGAAACATCATGCGGCCTTTATGGCTTGGATAGCTAGTTTGCAGTAGGTTGCTTTCCTGCTTGGAGAGCTGTACATTTGTAAGTATGAGTGTTAGTGTGTAAGTTTTCTCCTCCCTCCCTCTATATACTTGTAAATATTTTGTACAGTGGACTGGTTTGGAATAAAAGTTGCTGTGGGGCTTTTGCCTCACAGTTTTAGGTTCAAAAAAATTTTTGCGTGAATTCATATTCTGGTCATTATTTTTTATAAAACTTATTTTTAGGTACACAAGTAGCTATTTGAGTAGAGTTCACCAAGAATTTCGCAATATTCCATCCCTAGCTAAACACGGGCACACCTGCCTTTTGGCCATATTTTGAAATCGGCTTACAATTTTTAAAAAAAAAAAAAATGTAAAACCTTCGCATTGTGCCATTAAATCTGACCTAGTTACCAGAAAAAATAAGAAACTTTGAATACGACAAATATTTTTAAAGAGTGTTCACGGAAATGAGCTACCATGTACCAAGATTCACGACTTTTAAGCCAAATGACTAATGTTATGGCCAAATTCATGGCATAGTTTGTTCAAACGATATCATATTGTGCACAAGTCTACATATTGGAATGGTAAACATTGTTGCCATAGGAACTTTTCATATTCTTTTACAAAAATCATTTTTTTATTTTTCGAGCGGCAAAATGAATTTTTTAATTATATACCAAATCTTTATTGCAAAATTGGACCGTGCCATTTAAAAAATATTATACCACGTTTAATGTCCAATTAACAAAATGGTTACTTGTAAAAAAAATCCATTCACCTCTCATCAAATCGAATGACTTCTACCAATTCAGTAGAAAGTGGTCAAATTTGAATTACAACTAATTAATACTTTGCTCGTTATTTTTGCTAAAAAAATTTTCGGCTATGGTTCTCTTAAGATGAATCAAATTGATTTTTTTGGGATCTTCTCGATCCAAGGTCACACGCAAAATTGATGGCAAATTACATTTTTTTACTTTTCCAAAAAAAATCTCCCTCTATTTTTTTTAGAGTCCCCCTCTATTTATGTGGACTCAAACTTACACAAACCCCACATTTTCCACTTAAATACACTTCCAAAGGACGGAATGGAAGCTCGCACCACAAATGGGCATTGGCCGATTCCGAGTAAATAGCACAAGTCTGGTAGATTAACACGAAACTGCTGGTGGCGTTAGTCAAAAAAAAACTACTGGTGGCGTGGTTGTAGAGGTTAGTTAGAGAAAGTATCTCATGGAAACAAAGTTTCAGTGAAAACCAATGAAAACCACGAAAAAAACATTTTTAAAAGTTCTTAAAAATCTCAACAGAAATTAATTATGTTGAGAAGATTGAGTTCTATAGACATGAGAATTCGCAAGTTGAAACTCACATTTGTTTAGGAGGTATAAAATTAACAAATCCAGCTATTAATAGTAGCAAATGTTACTATTCATTCCTGAAGTACCATTCATGGTCGAATTTATCATTTTCATACCTGCTAAACCGTTTTGATTTTTAACTAACAAATTTCCATGTATATAGAACTTAACTTTCCCAATGTAATGTATTTTTTGTGAGAATTTTTTAGAACTTTTAAACACTTTTTTCGTGGTTTTTACCGGTTTTCACTGAAAGTTGGTTTCCACCAGATACTTTCAACCGTTTTGATTTCCATAGGGTCTCGGGTTCGAAAGTCAAAACCCAGGTGCTCCTATTTTTGTTCGGATTATTTGCCACGGCGCCACATGGTCAGTGGTAGGTTCCGCATGCTAGGCAGGCCTCACATGTCAAGCTGGCTATTAGGTAATATGGTTATCTATTTTTGTTCGGATTATTTGCGACGAGGTCGGTGGTGTGTTTCGCATGCCAGGCAAGCCTCACATGTCATGTTATTGGGTACATCTGGTTATCTTCCCGCATGTCAGGCCGGCGGGTCATGTGATAGGTCGGTCCCATGAGTCATGGGATAGGGCATGTAGTTAGTGAAAGGAATATGCGCGAGAGGCAATAATAAAATGGTTATTATCTTATTCCATGTTTATGATAAATATTTATTTCGCATGCTATAATTGTATTAACCGGAAACGTTGATACATGTGTGTCTAATAAACAAACAAGAGTTCCTAGTAACGCCTCTCAATTTACTAGCTCGTTGATTAACTGATGGTCAAGGTTTCCTGATCATGAACATTAGATGTTGTTAATAACGGGATCACATCATTAGAAGAATAATGTGATGAACACACACCCAAAGTAAGTATAGCAATACGATCAAGTCATTAAGTTTACATTGTATATCTTTCACATACGAAGTAACCCTAATCCTTAGACCATGAGATCATGTCAATCACTAACATCGAAAGAGTACTTTGATGACATCAAACGCCACACCGTGACAGGGTGACTATAAAGGTGGCGTTGGGTACTCTGAAAGTATTAGTTGAGGCTCATGGATCAAGAGTGGGATTTGTCCATCAAATGACGGAGAGATATACTCCGGCCCTCTCGGTGATATCACATCGACACCGCTTGCAAGTGATGACATGGAACACACGTTCACTGGGAAACCCCAAGAGGAAGGTATGATGTAGTCAGCAGCAAAGTTTTCCCTTGATTACAAAACCAAGGTTGTCAGATCTAGTAGGAATTGGAAGAGATTCAGAAAGGTGTCAGCGGCGCCGTACCCGATCACTGACGTGGACCTGCACACACAATCAAAGTACTTTGCCCCAACGAAACAGGAAGGTTGTCAATCTCCCCGGCTTGCTGAATACAAAGGATTAAACGTATGGTGTAGAATATGATGATGAACACAAAAGTAGCAGCAGGAAGTAACGTAGAGCGTGGTGAAAACGGTGTTTGTATCAGTGTGGAATAAAGGACCGGGGTCCACAGTTCACTAGTGGTGTCTCACCATAAGACAAATAAACATACATGTTGGGTGAACGAATTACAGCTGGGCAATTGACAAATTGCAAACGCATGACAATGCAATATATGACAAGCACATGTTCGTTGTTATATCTATTGGGCATTACAACAATATACATAGACCGCTTACTAGCTGCATCTATGACTCATAATCCACTCACAAGATAGATTCCGGGTCTCCCATGAGTATTAAGTTGCAAGCAACAGATTATAGCACTAAGCAAAGTGTGTAACGTAAACAAACGCATTAGACCTAACAGCAGTACCCTTAAACTAAGCATCGGTTATTTTATCCCTAGTGGCAACAGCACATCTACAGCCTTAGTTATTTCTATCTATCAAGCTCAGGCTTCTAGAGGCATGCACCCACTTTCTAGCATAAATACACTCTCTTGAAGTCATTAGCATCTACTTGGCCAAAACATTTACTAACATAGATGCTTAGTTTAAGGGTACTGCTTGATCATAATATAGATAAAACATAATATAGATAGATGAACAAACTTATCATAACTTCACAATTCATCGGATCCCAGCAAACACAACATGTAGCATTACATAAAGATGATCTTGATCATGTTAGGCAGCTCACAAGATCTAAACATGATAGCACAAGGTGGAGAGACTACCAACTGTTGAATATATAAGCAATTTAGCAATTGATTTAATCCACGAAAACAATAAGCAATTTATGACTAGAATAATCAGAATTAAACTAATCATGCGATCTACTAAAACAGTAGATAAACAGAACAAATCTACACCATATACTACTAGCAGAAATTGTAGTAGTAACTCGAACCGGAAGATCAAAAGATCATACAATGTGGCAGCAGCGGCAGCGGAAGCAGAAGCGGAAGCGGAAGCGTGACCTATGTCGTCGATGAAGAGGCTGCCGATGTCGGGGAAGCAATCATTGTTGGAGAAGTACTCGAAGCCAGTAGTCGCGCGAGTGTGCTCCCAAAAACTTGATCGCCCCTCTCCCGTACAGGATCACAAGAGGCGGGTTCCGGAGGCCTACTGTCCCTTCAACCGGTGCACGCCGGAAGACGGGATGGAGAGGACTTGGAAGACGGCGGCGCAAGGTTCTGGAACTAGGACGGTGAGCGACCATGTGTTGCGTATATTCTGGCGGCTAGGGTTTTCCTCTGCTTATATAGCGCGGGTCGGGTAGGACATGGCGCAGCCCACGATCGAGTCGGTAACGTCTCCATGATCCAAAAGAATCAGAAACGGCAAAACAATTAACGCGTCCGTTAATTATTAATCAATGACTCAATAAATTTTCCCGGACTGCAAAAATATAACTCGGCTCGGCGAGATTCTCGCAACCCGCGGCGCGACGCGGCTTGTCGTGACGTGACAAGACGAGCGAGCGGCGGCGGAGGAGAAGAAGGAGGAGTGCGTGGGAGAGAGCCTTCTGTTCTCGCAAGCACACCAAGTAGCACAACACTCCACCTTATAAAGTAGTGCAACTCTCTCCCAACTAGCAATGTGGGACTAAACTCTAGTCCCCAAACCAGCCATATAAATGGGCCATGAGATTTTCGGAATTTAATTGGGCCATGTGCAAAATCTGGGATTTAATTGGGCCAATAGCGTCTTAAGCGTTGGTTTTCTTTGCTGGCATCGTAATGGATTGGTGGTTTCAAGAAGCTAGGGAGTAGTACGCAGATTTGAATGGATAAAAGCTGGGCAAAAGCCCATAAAATTCCAACAATCCCCCACAAAGTCTCATTGGCACACATGTCATCATTCAGTTCCAAAACATTGTTTTATATACCGGTGCTTAGTGGAGACTGTTAAGTTGAACTTCCACTTAAAAACCTATGCAACACTAGATCACAACTTGGATAGTGGACTATGCCTTGAACTACAAGTTTGTTGCGACCTAGTTTCACACAAATCGTTGACCGATACTGGGCTGCCGCAAGGCTTCCCCGCGGGTGGAGCTTATTCATCATAGTCCAAGACCTTTCATGAGTTTACTAGCGAGAACCCAACTCTCATAGACTACGACGTTTAATAGCCAGACTCATATAGGTGTATTCCTCAAGAGATGATCCGCAGGATAACATCTTCGCTTATAAAAGTAAGCCGCTTGGAACACATTAAGATAAAAATCAACCTGCCATGCAGATCAGGAGAGTATTGCGTCTTCACGGAGTGGGAAAATAATGTAGGGATACTCTCCTCCCAGCTGACCAACAGCTTGTCACCCACTTCTAATTTACGGGATCTCCGATCACATAGAGTGGTTTACCACTGTGGACAACTCATACCGTGGGTCTCAAACCCATCTCCCTCGATGCACTATCTATCACATTACGTGATAAATCCTTTGTGAAGGGATCTGCCAAATTCTTAGATGTTTGGATATAATCCAACGCAATAACTCCGGAGTTTCTCAATTTTCTGACAGATTTCAATCTCCTCTTCACATGCCTTGATGACTTCAAATTATCCTTAGAACTTTTAATCTTAACTATCACAGTTTGATTATCACAGTTCATAAGGATGGCGGTATTGGTTTTTCAACCACAGGTAAGTCCATCAAGAGCTCACGAAGCCACTCTGCTTCAACAGTGGTTGTGTCTAACGTTGTGAGTTCTGCTTCCATAGTTGATCTCGTTAAGATGGTCTGCTTGCAAGACTTCCAGGAAACAGCGCCACCACCAAGTGTAAACACGTAACCACTCGTGGCCTTAATCTCATCAGCATCAGATGTCCAATTAGAATCACTATAACCCTCCAGTACCCTCGGATACTCGGAGTAGTGAATTCCATAGCTAGCAGTGCCTTTTAAATAGCGCATAACTCTCTCAAGAGCATGCCAATGATCATCTCCTGGATTAGAAACAAACCGGCTCAACTTGCTCACAGCAAAAGAGATGTCAGGCCACGTGGCACAAACCAAATACATAAGCGAGCCAATAATCTGAGAATATCTCAGCTGATCTCTAGCACTCAGTTGATTCTTTTGAAGCAACACACTAGGATCATATGGTGTCGGAGAAGGCTTGCAGTCGTCATACCCGAAGCGACTCAAAACCTTTTCCATATAGTGAGACTGAAGCAGTGTAATCCCACCATTACCATCTCTCAGCAGCTTGATGTTCAAGATAACATCAGCCACTCCTAGATCCTTCATCTCAAAACAGCGAGATAAGAAATCCTTAACCTACTTAATCAATTCAAGGTTGGTTCCAAAGATCAGTATGTCATCGACATACAGACAGAGAATAACTCCCTCGCCCCCACCATGGCGATAGTACACACACTTATCAGATTCGTTTACAACAAAACCTGCAGCAGTTAAAGTTCTTTCAAACTTTTCATGCCATTGCTTAGGAGCTTGCTTCAGGCCATATAAAGACTTTAACAACTTGCACACCTTTGCTTCCTGACCAGGTACTACAAAACCATCGGGCTGATCCATGTAAATTTCCTCGTCTAACTCTCCATTTAGGAAAGCTGTCTTAACATCCATTTGATGAACGAGAAGACCATGCGAGGCAGCCAACGAAAGTAGCACACGAATCGTGGTCAGTCTAACCGCAGGTGAGTAAGTATCAAAAAAGTCTTCACCTTCTTTCTGGGTATAACCCTTGGCCACAAGCCGCGCCTTGTACTTCTCAATAGTACCATCAGGCCTAAGCTTTTTCTTGAACACCCACTTACATCCTACAGGTTTACACCCATAAGGACGATCAGTGACTTCCCAGGTTCCATTAGCCAAGATGGAATCCATCTCGCTACGGACAGCTTCCTTCCAGTAGTCAGCATCAAGAGATACATAGGCTTCTGAAATGGTACTGGGTGTGTCATCCACAAGGTACACAATGAAATCATCACCAAAGGACTTTGCAGTCCTCTGTCTCTTGCTCCTAATAGGAACTTCATTGTCATCCTCCACAGGATTATTAGTGTGTTCTATCGAAATGGTACGATAAGGAATATCAACCAATTCCTGACTAGATGTATTAGGTATCTCCTGATTTGATGAGCTAGGCATATCCTTCATCGGAAAGATTTCTTCAAACAAAGTCACATCCTTCGACTCCATAATCGAACCAACGTTAACGTCGGATTCCTCAGATTTTACTACCAAAAATCTATAACCAACGCTATGAAAAGCGTAGCCCAAAAGAACACAATCCACGGTTTTTGGTTCAAGCTTGCGCTTCTTGAGAATTGGTATATTGACTTTCGCCAACAACTCCAAGTACGAAAGTAAGAGAGTCTCGTATTTTTCCTTTCCCATTCCTCAAATAGGAAAACAGTTTTCATCTTTGTGGGAACTCGGTTTAGGACATGACATGTTGTCAATGAAGCCTCTCCCACCATGCCTTGGAAAGACCCGAAGGTCTAACATGGCGTTAACCAAATCAGTTAGAGTTCGGTTCTTTCTTTCAGCCACCCCATTTGACTGAGGCGAGGGAGGCATCCTCTCATGGATTATACCATGTTCCGCACAAAACGAATCAACTCATTGGAAAAACTACTCTCCAACCATGATCAGACCTTAGCCGTTTAATTTTCCGATCAAGTTGGTTCTCTGCTTCAGCTTTATAGATTTAAAAGTAGTTTAAAGTTTCATCTTTTGATTTCAGAAGATACACATAACAATATCTAGTGGAGTCATCAATAAGCGTCATGAAATATTTCTTTCCGCCTTTTGTCAACACGCCATTCATCTCACAGAGATCCGAATGATATAAGTTCCAGTGGTGCCAAGTCTCTTACCTCAGTAGTCTTATGGGCCTTTGATACGTCTCCAACGTATCCGTAATTTCTGTTGTTCCATGCTTATATTATACCATTTGCTACATGTTTTATATACACTTCGTATCACTTTTATGCATTTCTGGGACTAACCTATTAACAAGATGCCACTGTGCCAGTTCCCTGTTTTCTGCTGTTTTTGGTTTCAGAAAGTTACTTCTGGAAATATTCTCGGAATTGCACGAAACAAAAGGCCAGGTCCCTATTTTTCCAGCACCACACGGAGTCCGAAGGAGAGACGAAGAAGCCACGAGGTGGCCAAACCACCAGGTGGCGCGGCAGTGGGCCCAGCCGCGCCTGGGTGTGGTTTGGGCCCCTCGGGGGTCCGCCGACATCGCCCCCTTCGCCTATTTATTCCCCGAGACGCGAAAACCCTAAAACACCGAGCCTTTCATCCAGAACATATTCGCTGCCGCCGTCGTCGTCAACCCTAACTCGGGGGTTCCTGAAGCTCTTCCCGGCACCCTGCCGGAGAGGGGAATCATCACCGGAGGGCTCTACATCGCCATGCCCGCCTCCGGAGTGATGCGTGAGTAGTTCATCCTTGGACTATGGGTCCATAGCAGTAGCTAGATGGTTGTCTTCTCCACTTGTGCCATCATGTTTAGATCTTGTGAGCTGCCTATCATGATCAAGATCATCTTATTGTAATGCTACATGTTGTGTTTGCTGGGATCTGACTTATATTGATACCTATGTGGAGCTGAATATTATATTATCATGTCTATGTCATTTGTGATCTTGCATGCTCTCCGTTACTTGTTGAAGCCTTGGCCACGTGAATACTTGTAACTCCAAGAGGGGTATTTATGCATGATAGTTGGGTTCAACCTCTATTTAACCTGGGATAGTGACAGCAAGTTCTAAGGTTGTAGATGTGTTGTTGCCACTAGGGGTAAAACAGCAATGCTTTATTCAAGGATGAATGTATTGTTTACATTACGCACATTACTTAATGCAATTGTCTGTTGCTTGCAACTTAATACTGGAAGGGGTACGGATGTTAACCGGAAAGTGGACTATTTAGGCATAGATGCATGCTGGATAGCGGTCTATGTACTTTGTCGTAATGCCCAAATGAATCTCATAGTAGACACCACAGCTCACACATGCATGTTATATGCACTTATCAATTGTCAATTGCCCAGCTGTAATTTGTTTACCCAGCATGTTAGTTATCTTATTGGAGAGACACCACTAGTGAACTGTGGACCCCGGTCCATTCTTTTACATCTGAAATACAATCTACTGCAATCATTGTTCTCTACTGTTTTATGCAAACAAACATCATCTTTCGATACGTTTAACCCTTTGTTTTCAGCAAGCCGGTGAGATTGACAACCTCACTGTTAAGTTGGGGCAAAGTAGTTTGATTGTGCTGTGCAGGTTCCACGTTGGCACCGGAATCCCTGGTGTTGCGCCGCACTACACTCCTCCACCAACACCTTCGAAGCAAACCTCGTTTTCCTACTGGTCCGATTAAACCTTGGTTTCATACTGAGGGAAAACTTACTGCTGCACTCATCATACCTTCCTCTTGGGGTTCCCAACTGACGTGTGACGTACAAGCAATTGTTTCTGGCACTATTAACCTAGAGCCACCAACAACGTTTTCTGGCGCCGTTGCCGGGGAAAACAGAATTGCTTCTGCAAGGGGAGTCTCTCACACCCAATCTCTTTACTTTGTTATTTGTCTTGCTTAGTTTATTTTTATTTTGTTTTTTTGCTTTCTTATATCAAAAACACAAAAAAATTAGTTACTTGTCTTGCCTAGTTTATTTTTATTTTGTTTTGTTTGCTTTCTCTATATCAAAAACACAAAAAAATTAGTTACTTGTTTAATTCAGTTTAATTTTGTTTTTCAAAATGAATACTCCTGAGAACACTAAGTTGTGTGACTTCACTAGCACAAACAACAATGATTTCATATGCACTCCTATTGCTCCACCTGCTTCTACAGCAGAATTTTATGAAATTAAACCTGCTCTATTAAATCTTGTTATGAAAGAGCAATTTTCTGGTGTTAGTACTGATGATGCTGCTGCCCATCTTAATAACTTTGTTGAACTTTGTGAAATGCAAAAGTATAAGGATATGGATGGGGATATTATAAAACTGAAACTTTTTCCTTTCTCCTTGAGAGGAAGAGCTAAAGAATGGTTGCTTTCTTTGCCTAGAAATAGTATTATTCTTGGACAAAATGCAAAGATGCTTTCATAGGGAAATATTATCCTCCTGCTAAGATTATATCCTTGAGAAGTAGCATTATGAATTTTAAACAACTTGATAATGAACATGTTGCTCAAGCTTGGGAAAGAATGAAATCTTTGGTGAAGAATTGTCCCACTCATGGACTGACTACTTGGATGATCATCCAAACCTTTTATGCAGGATTAAATTTTTCCTCAAGGAACTTATTGGATTCAGCCTCTGGAGGAACCTTTATGTCCATCACTTTAGGTGCAGCAACAAAGCTACTTGATGATATGATGATCAACTATTCTGAATGGCACACCGAAAGAGCTCCTCAAGGTAAGAAGGTAAATTCTGTTGAAGAAACCTCCTCTTTGAGTGATAAGATTGATGCTATTATGTCTATGCTTGTGAATGGTAGATCTCATGTTGATCCTAATAATATTCCTTTAGCTTCATTGGTTGCTCAAGAAGAGCATGTTGATGTAAATTCATTAAAAACAACAACTTCAACAACAATGCTTATAGGAATAATTTTGGTAGCAACAATTATAAGCCTTATCCTTCAAATGGTTATGGTAATTCTTATGGTAATTCCTACAGCAACAATAGAAGTGTGTCCTCTGATCTTGAAGCTATGCTTAAAGATTTATTAGCACACAAAAAGCTTTCAATAAAACTGTTGAGGAAAAGTTTGAAAAAATTGATGATCTTGTCTCTAAAGTTGATAGTCTTGCTCATGATGTTGAAATTCTAAACTGAAAGTTATGCCTAATGAAGTTAAAGATATTAAGTCATTTGCTACAGCAAATGCCATCCAAGTTCGAATTGATAATAATATTAGGATGTTGGCTGAATTGCATGCTAGGTGGGAAAAAGAGGAAGAACTTGAAAAAGAGAATAGTATAGTTAGAGTTTGTACACCACCACTAGTAATGCTAATGTTTCACATGCTAGTAAACCTCCTACTATTGATGGTAATGTTATTGGTGTTGATAATGTCTCTACTACTTCTGCTAAGCGTTTAAAATTGCCTAAAACTGCTGAAACTTTTTCTGATAAAAGTGCTGAAATTTTTCAAACTATTGGAGACAATGGTTCCACCACCATTGACAATAATGATTTTGATTTTGATAATTGTAACATCTCTGAAGTTATTATGTTCTTGCAAAAATTAGCTAGAAGTCCCAATGCTAGCACAATTAATTTGGCTTTTACAAAGCATATTACAAATGCTCTTTTGCAAGCTAGGGAGGAGAAGTTGAAACTTAAAGCTTCTATTCCTAAGAAATTAGAAGATGGTTGGGAACCCATCATTAAGGTAAAGGTGAATGATTTTTATTTCAATGCCTTGTGTGATCTTGGTGCAAGTGTTTCAGTTTTGCCCAAGAAGCTTTATGATATTCTTGATTTGCCACCTTTGGAACATTGTTATTTGGATGTTTTTCTCGCTGATAATGCTATGAAGAAACCTTTGGGGCGAGTTAATGATGTTTTTATTACGGTAAAAGATAACCTTGTCCCCGTTGATTTTATTGTTATGGATATTGAATGCAATGCATCTGT
>CAMZMU010000054.1:54044873-54114847 GCA_947311845.1 Poa pratensis
GGGGATTCAGTGCTGTTTTGGCAGGACAAGTGGTCTTTCATGGGAAGCAATGAGGTGTTGGCTAACGATTCCCAGACTATGTTCTTTTGCGCTGGATAATACATATCAGTGGCGAAGGTGTTTAACATGACCTCTTTTCACGTTTCATCTTCCTCTGTCAGAGGAAGCGGTAGGACAAACTAAATATACTTAAGGCAGGCGATAGTGGTTCTCCTCTGACTGGAGTTCCTGATGAGTGTCTCTATAGTTGGGGTGAAGATTTTGTTGCTAAGAAGTTTTACATTCTCCCATGATCACCTAGTGGTGCCGGCTGTGTTCAGCTGGATTTGGAAGTCTTCGTGTGTGATGAAACAAAAATGTTTGCTTGGCTGCTGTTGAAGGACAGGCTCTAAAACATGAGGACATGTGATTAAGAAGACATTGGAATGTAACTGACAACCAAGATTGTGTTCTGTGTTGTGCTCGAGCTTTTGAGGATAGACTGCACCTCTTCTTCGATTGTCAGTTCAGTCGAAGAGTTTGGAACTACCTAGGGATCGACTGGTCAGGTAGTTTGGATATGTTCCAGGCCATTGGGAGGGCGAAGAAGGAGTTTAATAAACCCTTTTTCATGGAGATTTAGCCACAGCTTGTTGGCATATTTGGTTGCAACGCAATGGGAAGATCTTCAGGGAGAGAGGCCATCGTTTTCCAGTTGGAAGGCCAAATTCGTCCATGACATTACCCTGCTTGGGTACAGGATTAAGAAGAAACATCATGCGGCCTTTATGGCTTGGATAGTTGTTTGCAGTAGGTTGCTTTCTGCTTGGAGGCTGTTACATTTGTAAGTATGAGTGTTAGTGTGTAAGTTTTCTCCTCCCTCCTCTATATACTTGTAAATATTTTGTACAGTGGATGGTTTGGAATAAAAAGTTGATGTGGGGCTTTTGCCTCACAGTTTTAGGTTCAAAAAATTTGCGTCTGAATTCATATTCTGGTCATTTTTTTTATAAAACTTATTTTTAGGTACACAAGTAGCTATTTGTGTAGAGTTCACCAAGAATTTCGCAATATTCCATCCCTAGCTAAAACACGGCACACCTGCCTTTTGGCATATTTTGAAATCGGCTTACAATTTAAATAAATTAAAAAATGTGTAAACCTTCGCATTGTGCCATTAAATCTGACCTAGTTTACCAGAAAAAATAACAAACTTTGAATACGACAAATATTTTAAAGAGTGTTCACGGAAAATGAGCTACCATGTACCAAGATTCACGACTTTTAAGCAAATGACTAATGTTATGGCCAAATTCATGGCATAGTTTGTTCAAACGATATCATATTGTGCAAAGTCTACATATTGAAATGGTAAACATTGTTGCCATAGGAACTTTTCATATTCTTTTACAAAAATCATTTTTTTTTATTTTTCGAGCGGCCAAATGATTTTTTTTTATTATATACCAAATCTTTATTGCAAAATTGGACCGTTACCATTTAAAAAATATTATCCACGTTTAATGTCCAATTAACCAAATGGTTACTTGTAAAAAAAATCCATTCACCTCTCATCAAATCGAATGACTTCTACCAATTTCAGTAGAAAGTGAGTCAAATTTGAATTACTAATTAATACTTTGCTCGTTATTTTTGCTAAAAAATAAAATCGGCTTTGGTTCTCTTAAGATGAATCAAATTGATTTTTTTGGGATCTTCTCGATCCAAGGTCATAGCGCAAAATTGATGGCAAATTACATTTTTTTACTTTTCCAAAAAAAATCTCCTCTATTTATGTTTTTTTAGAGTCCCCTCTATTTATGTGGACTCAAACTTACACAAACCCCACATTTTCCATTAAATACACTTCCAAAGGACGGAATGGGAGCCTCGCACCACAATGGGCCATTGGCCGATTCCGAGTAAATAGCACAAGTCTGGTAGATTAACACGAAACTGCTGGTGGCGTTAAGTAAAAAAAAACTACTGGTGGCGTGGTTGTAGAGGTTAGTTAGAGAAAGTATCTCATGGAAACAAAGTTTCAGTGAAAAACCAATGAAAACACGAAAAAAACATTTTTAAATGTTCTTAAAAATCTCAACAAAAATTAATTATGTTGAGAAGATTGAGTTCTATAGACATGAGAATTTGCAAGTTGAACTCACTTTGTTTAGGAGGTATAAAATTAACAAATCCAGATATTAATAGTAGCAAATGTTACTATTCATTCCTGAAGTATTTCATGGTCGAATTTATCATTTTCATACCTGCTAAACCGTTTTGATTTTTAACTAACAAATTTCCATGTATATAGAACTTAACCTTCCAATGTAATGTATTTTTTGTGAGAATTTTTGAACTTTTAAACACTTTTTTCGTGGTTTTACCAGGTTTTCACTAAAAGTTGGTTTCAACGGATACTTTCAACCGTTTTGATTTCCATAGGGTCTCGGGTTCGAAAGTCAAAACCAGGTGCTCCTATTTTTGTTCGGATTATTTGCCACGGCGCCACATGGTCGGTGGTAGTTCCGCATGCTAGGCAGGCCTCACATGTCAAGCTGGCTATTAGGTAATATGGTTATCTATTTTTGTTCGGATTATTTGCGACGAGGTCGGTGGGTGTGTTTGCATGCCAGGCAAGCCTCACATGTCATGTTATTGGGTACATCTGGTTATCTTCCCGCATGTCAGGCCGGCGGGTCAAGTGATAGGTCGGTCCCACGAGTCATGGGATAGGGCATGTAGTAGTGAAAGGAATATGCGCGAGAGGCAATATAAATGGTTTTATCTTATTCCATGTTTATGATAAATATTTATTTCGCATGCTATAATTGTATTAACGGAAACGTTGATACATGTGTGTCTAATAAACAAAAAAGAGTTCCTAGTAACGCCTCTCAATTTACTAGCTCGTTGATTAACTGATGGTCAAGGTTTCCTGATCATGAACATTAGATGTTGTTAATAACGGGATCACATCATTAGGAAGAATAATTGATGAACACACACCCAAAGTAAGTATAGCAATACGATCAAGTCATTAAGTTTACATTGTCATATCTTTCACATACGAAGTAACCCTAATCCTTAGACCATGAGATCATGTCAATCACTAACATCGAAAGAGTACTTTGATGACATCAAACGCCACACCGTGACAGGGTGACTATAAAAGGTGGCGTTGGGTACTCTGAAAGTATTAGTTGAGGCTCATGGATCAAGAGTGGGATTTGTCCATCCAATGAAGGAGAGATATACTCCGGCCCTCTCGGTGATATCACATCGACACGCTCTGCAAGTGATGACATGGAACACACGTTCGCTGGGAAACCCCAAGAGGAAGGTATGATGTAGTCAGCAGCAAAGTTTTCCCTTGATTACAAAACCAAGGTTGTCAGATCTAGTGGAATTGGAAGAGATTCAGAAAGGTGTCAGCGGCGCCGGTACCGATCACTGACGTGGACCTGCACACACAATCAAAGTACTTTGCCCCAACGAAACAGGAGGTTGTCAATCTCCCGGCTTGCTGAATACAAAGGATTAAACGTATGGTGTAGAATATGATGATGAACACAAAAGTAGCAGCAGGAAGTACGTAGAGGTGGTGAAACGGTGTTTGTATCAGTGTGGAATAAAGGACGGGGTCCACAGTTCACTAGTGGTGTCTCACCATAAGACAAATAAACATACTGTTGGGTGAACGAATTACACTGGGCAATTGACAAATTGCAAACGCATGACAATGCAATATATGACAAGCACATGTTCGTTGTTATATCTATTGGGCATTACAACAATATACATAGACCGCTTACTAGCTGATCTATGACTCATAATCCACTCACAAGATAGATTCCGGGTCTCCCATGAGTATTAAGTTGCAAGCAACAGATTATAGCACTAAGCAAAGTGTGTAACGTAAACAAACGCATTAGACCTAAACAGCAGTACCCTTAAACTAAGCATCGGTTATTTTATCCCTAGTGGCAACAGCACATCTACAGCCTTAGTTATTTCTATCTATCAAGCTCAGGCTTCTAGAGGCATGCACCCACTTTCTAGCATAAATACACTCTCTTGAAGTCATTAGCATCTACTTGGCCAAAACATTTACTAACATAGATGCTTAGTTTAAGGGTACTGCTTGATCATAATATAGATAAAACATAAATAGATAGATGAAACAAACTTATCATAACTTCACAATTCATCGGATCCCAGCAAACACAACATGTGCATTACATAAAGATGATCTTGATCATGTTAGGCAGCTCACAAGATCTAAACATGATAGCACAAGGTGGAGAGACTACCAACTGTTGATATATAAGCAATTTAGCAATTGATTTAATCCACGAAAACATAAGCAATTTATGACTAGAATAATCAGAATTAAACTAATCATGCGATCTACTAAAACAGTAGATAAACAGAACAAAATCTACACATATACTACTAGCAGAAATTGTAGTAGTAACTCGAACCGGAAGATCAAAAGATCATACAATGTGCAGCAGCGGCAGCGGAAGCAGAAGCGGAAGCGGAAGCGTGACCTATGTCGTCGATGAAGAGGCTGCCGATGTCGGGGAAGCAATCATTGTTGGAGAAGTACTCGAAGCCAGTAGTCGCGCGAGTGTGCTCCCAAAAACTTGATCGCCCCTCTCCCGTACAGGATCACAAGAGGCGGGTTCCGGAGGCCTACTGTCCCTTCAACCGGTGCACGCCGGAAGACGGGATGGAGAGGACTTGAAGACGGCGGCGCAAGGTTCTGGAACTAGGACGGTGGAGCGACCATGTGTTGCGTATATTCTGGCGGCTAGGGTTTTCCTCTGCTTATATAGCGCGGGTCGGGTAGGACATGGCGCAGCCCACGATCGAGTCGGTAACGTCTCCATGATCCAAAAGATCAGAAACGGCAAAACAATTAACGCGTCCGTTAATTATTAATCAATGACTCAATAAATTTTCCCGGACTGCAAAAATATAACTCGGCTCGGCGAGATTCTCGCAACCCGCGGCGCGACGCGGCTTGTCGTGACGTGACAAGACGAGCGAGCGGCGGCGGAGGAGAAGAGGAGAGTGCGTGGGAGAGAGCCTTCTGTTCTCGCAAGCACACCAAGTAGCACAACACTCCACCTTATAAAGTAGTGCAACTCTCTCCCAACTAGCAATGTGGGACTAAACTCTAGTCCCAAACCAGCCATATAAATGGGCCATGAGATTTCGGAATTTAATTGGGCCATGTGCAAAATCTGGGATTTAATTGGGCCAATAGCGTCTTAAGCGTTGGTTTTCTTTGCTGGCATCGTAATGGATTGGTGGTTTCAAGAAGCTAGGGAGTAGTACGCAGATTTGAATGATAAAAGCTGGGCAAAAGCCCATAAAATTCCAACAATCCCCACAAAGTCTCATTGGCACACATGTCATCATTCAGTTCCAAAACATTGTTTTATATACCGGTGCTTAGTGGAGACTGTTAAGTTGAACTTCCACTTAAAAACCTATGCAACACTAGATCACAACTTGGATAGTGGACTATGCCTTGAACTACAAGTTTGTTGCGACCTAGTTTCACACAAATCGTTGACCGATACTGGGCTGCCGCAAGGCTTCCCCGCGGGTGAGCTTATTCATCATAGTCCAAGACCTTTCATGAGTTTACTAGGAGAACCCAACTCTCATAGACTACGACGTTTAATAGCCAGACTCATATAGGTGTATTCCTCAAGAGATGATCCGCAGGATAACATCTTCGCTTATAAAAGTAAGCCGCTTGGAACACATTAAGATAAAAATCAACCTGCCATGCAGATCAGAGAGTATTGCGTCTTCACGGAGTGGGAAAATAATGTAGGGATACTCTCCTCCCAGCTGACCAACAGCTTGTCACCCACTTCTAATTTACGGGATCTCCGATCACATAGAGTGGTTTACCACTGTGGACAACTCATACCGTGGGTCTCAAACCCATCTCCCTCGATGCACTATCTAATCACATTACGTGATAAATCCTTTGTGAAGGGATCTGCCAAATTCTTAGATGTTTGGATATAATCCACGCAATAACTCCGGAGTTTCTCAATTTTCTGACAGATTTCAATCTCCTCTTCACATGCCTTGATGACTTCAAATTATCCTTAGAACTTTTAATCTTAACTATCACAGTTTGATTATCACAGTTCATAAGGAGGCGGTATTGGTTTTTCAACCACAGGTAAGTCCATCAAGAGCTCACGAAGCCACTCTGCTCAACAGTGGTTGTGTCTAACGTTGTGAGTTCTGCTTCCATAGTTGATCTCGTTAAGATGGTCTGCTTGCAAGACTTCCAGGAACAGCGCCACCACCAAGTGTAAACACGTAACCACTCGTGGCCTTAATCTCATCAGCATCAGATGTCCAATTAGAATCACTATAACCCTCCAGTACCCTCGGATACTCGGAGTAGTGAATTCCATAGCTAGCAGTGCCTTTAAATAGCGCATAACTCTCTCAAGAGCATGCCAATGATCATCTCCTGGATTAGAAACAAACCGGCTCAACTTGCTCACAGCAAAAGAGATGTCAGGCCACGTGGCACAAACCAAATACATAGCGAGCCAATAATCTGAGAATATCTCAGCTGATCTCTAGCACTCAGTTGATTCTTTTGAAGCACACACACTAGGATCATATGGTGTCGGAGAAGGCTTGCAGTCGTCATACCCGAAGCGACTCAAAACCTTTTCCATAGTGAGACTGAAGCAGTGTAATCCCACCATTACCATCTCTCAGCAGCTTGATGTTCAAGATAACATCAGCCACTCCTAGATCCTTCATCTCAAAACAGCGAGATAAGATCCTTAACCTACTTAATCAATTCAAGGTTGGTTCCAAAGATCAGTATGTCATCGACATACAGACAGAGAATAACTCGCCCCCACCATGGCGATAGTACACACACTTATCAGATTCGTTTACAACAAAACCTGCAGCAGTTAAAGTTCTTTCAAACTTTTCATGCCATTGCTTAGGAGCTTGCTTCAGGCCATATAAAGATTTAACAACTTGCACACCTTTGCTTCCTGACCAGGTACTACAAAACCATCGGCTGATCCATGTAAATTTCCTCGTCTAACTCTCATTTAGGAAAGCTGTCTTAACATCCATTTGATGAACGAGAAGACCATGCGAGGCAGCCAACGAAAGTAGCACACGAATCGTGGTCAGTCTAACCGCAGGTGAGTAAGTATCAAAAAAGTCTTCACCTTCTTTCTGGGTATAACCCTTGGCCACAAGCCGCGCCTTGTACTTCTCAATAGTACCATCAGGCCTAAGCTTTTTCTTGAACACCCACTTACATCCTACAGGTTTACACCCATAAGGACGATCAGTGACTTCCCAGGTTCCATTAGCCAAGATGGAATCCATCTCGCTACGGACAGCTTCCTTCCAGTAGTCAGCATCAAGAGATACATAGGCTTCTGAAATGGTACTGGGTGTGTCATCCACAAGGTACACAATGAAATCATCACCAAAGGACTTTGCAGTCCTCTGTCTCTTGCTCCTAATAGGAACTTCATTGTCATCCTCCACAGGATTATTAGTGTGTTCTATCGAAATGGTACGATAAGAATATCAACCAATTCCTGACTAGATGTATTAGGTATCTCCTGATTTTGATGAGCTAGGCATATCCTTCATGGAAAGATTTCTTCAAACAAAGTCACATCCTTCGACTCCATAATCGTACCAACGTTAACGTCGGATTCCTCAGATTTTACTACCAAAAATCTATAACCAACGCTATGAAAAGCGTAGCCCAAAAGAACACAATCCACGGTTTTTGGTTCAAGCTTGCGCTCTTGAGAATTGGTATATTGACTTTCGCCAAACAACTCCAAGTACGAAAGTAAGAGAGTCTCGTATTTTTCCTTTCCCATTCCTCAAATGGAGAAACAGTTTTCATCTTTGTGGGAACTCGGTTTAGGACATGACATGTTGTCAATGAAGCCTCTCCCCACCATGCCTTGGAAAGACCCGAAGTGTCTAACATGGCGTTAACCAAATCAGTTAGAGTTCGGTTCTTTCTTTCAGCCACCCCATTTGACTGAGGCGAGGGAGGCATCCTCTCATGGATTATACCATGTTCCGCACAAAACGAATCAAACTCATTGGAAAAACTACTCTCCACCATGATCAGACCTTAGCCGTTTAATTTTCCGATCAAGTTGGTTCTCTGCTTCAGCTTTATAGATTTAAAGTAGTTTAAAGTTTCATCTTTTGATTTCAGAAGATACACATAACAATATCTAGTGGAGTCATCAATAAGCGTCATGAAATATTTCTTTCCGCTTTTGTCAACACGCCATTCATCTCACAGAGATCCGAATGTATAAGTTCCAGTGGTGCCAAGTCTCTTACCTCAGTAGTCTTATGGGCCTTTGATACGTCTCCAACGTATCCGTAATTTCTGTTGTTCCATGCTTATATTATACCATTTGCTACATGTTTTATATACACTTCGTATCACTTTTATGCATTTTCTGGGACTAACCTATTAACAAGATGCCACAGTGCCAGTTCCCTGTTTTCTGCTGTTTTTGGTTTCAGAAAGTTACTTCTGGAAATATTCTCGGAATTGCACGAAACAAAAGGCCAGGTCCCTATTTTTCCAGCACACACGGAGTCCGAAGGAGAGACGAAGATGCCACGAGGTGGCCAAACCACCAGGCGCGGCAGTGGGCCCAGCCGCGCCTGGTGTGGTTTGGGCCCCTCGGGGGTCCGCCGACATCGCCCCTTCGCCTATTTATTCCCCGAGACGCGAAAACCCTAAAACACCGAGCCTTTCATCCAGAACATATTCGCTGCCGCCGCCGTCGTCAACCCTAACTCGGGGGGTTCCTGAAGCTCTTCCCGGCACCCTGCCGGAGAGGGGAATCATCACCGGAGGGCTCTACATCGCCATGCCCGCCTCCGGAGTGATGCGTGAGTAGTTCATCCTTGGACTATGGGTCCATAGCAGTAGCTAGATGGTTGTCTTCTCCACTTGTGCCATCATGTTTAGATCTTGTGAGCTGCCTATCATGATCAAGATCATCTTATTGTAATGCTACATGTTGTGTTTGCTGGGATCTGACTTATATTGATACCTATGTGGAGCTGAATATTATATTATCATGTCTATGTCATTTGTGATCTTGCATGCTCTCCGTTACTTGTTGAAGCCTTGGCCACGTGAATACTTGTAACTCCAAGAGGGGGTATTTATGCATGATAGTTGGGTTCAACCTCTATTTAACCTGGGATAGTGACAGCAAGTTCTAAGGTTGTAGATGTGTTGTTGCCACTAGGGGTAAAACAGCAATGCTTTATTCAAGGATGAATGTATTGTTTACATTACGCACATTACTTAATGCAATTGTCTGTTGCTTGCAACTTAATACTGGAAGGGGTACGGATGTTAACCGGAAAGTGGACTATTTAGGCATAGATGCATGCTGGATAGCGGTCTATGTACTTTGTCGTAATGCCCAAATGAATCTCATAGTAGACACCACAGCTCACACATGCATGTTATATGCACTTATCAATTGTCAATTGCCCAGCTGTAATTTGTTTACCCAGCATGTTAGTTATCTTATTGGAGAGACACCACTAGTGAACTGTGGACCCCGGTCCATTCTTTTACATCTGAAATACAATCTACTGCAATCATTGTTCTCTACTGTTTTATGCAAACAAACATCATCTTCCATTCGATACGTTTAACCCTTTGTTTTCAGCAAGCCGGTGAGATTGACAACCTCACTGTTAAGTTGGGGCAAAGTAGTTTGATTGTGCTGTGCAGGTTCCACGTTGGCACCGGAATCCCTGGTGTTGCGCCGCACTACACTCCTCCACCAACACCTTCGAAGCAAACCTCGTTTTCCTACTGGTCCGATTAAACCTTGGTTTCATACTGAGGGAAAACTTACTGCTGCACTCATCATACCTTCCTCTTGGGGTTCCCAACTGACGTGTGACGTACAAGCAATTGTTTCTGGCACTATTAACCTAGAGCCACCAACAACGTTTTCTGGCGCCGTTGCCGGGGAAAACAGAATTGCTTCTGCAAGGGGAGTCTCTCACACCCAATCTCTTTACTTTGTTATTTGTCTTGCTTAGTTTATTTTTATTTTGTTTTGTTTGCTTTCTCTATCAAAAACACAAAAAAATTAGTTACTTGTCTTTAGTTTATTTTTATTTTGTTTTGTTTGCTTTCTCTATATCAAAAACACAAAAAAATTAGTTACTTGTTTAATTCAGTTTAATTTTGTTTTTCAAAATGAATACTCCTGAGAACACTAAGTTGTGTGACTTCACTAGCACAAACAACAATGATTTCATATGCACTCCTATTGCTCCACCTGCTTCTACAGCAGAATTTTATGAAATTAAACCTGCTCTATTAAATCTTGTTATGAAAGAGCAATTTTCTGGTGTTAGTACTGATGATGCTGCTGCCCATCTTAATAACTTTGTTGAACTTTGTGAAATGCAAAAGTATAAGGATATGGATGGGGATATTATAAAACTGAAACTTTTTCCTTTCTCCTTGAGAGGAAGAGCTAAAGAATGGTTGCTTTCTTTGCCTAGAAATAGTATTAATTCTTGGACAAAATGCAAAGATGCTTTCATAGGGAAATATTATCCTCCTGCTAAGATTATATCCTTGAGAAGTAGCATTATGAATTTTAAACAACTTGATAATGAACATGTTGCTCAAGCTTGGGAAAGAATGAAATCTTTGGTGAAGAATTGTCCCACTCATGGACTGACTACTTGGATGATCATCCAAACCTTTTATGCAGGATTAAATTTTTCCTCAAGGAACTTATTGGATTCAGCCTCTGGAGGAACCTTTATGTCCATCACTTTAGGTGCAGCAACAAAGCTACTTGATGATATGATGATCAACTATTCCGAATGGCACACCGAAAGAGCTCCTCAAGGTAAGAAGGTAAATTCTGTTGAAGAAACCTCCTCTTTGAGTGATAAGATTGATGCTATTATGTCTATGCTTGTGAATGGTAGATCTCATGTTGATCCTAATAATGTTCCTTTAGCTTCATTGGTTGCTCAAGAAGAGCATGTTGATGTAAACTTCATTAAAAACAACAACTTCAACAACAATGCTTATAGGAATAATTTTGGTAGCAACAATTATAAGCCTTATCCTTCAAATGGTTATGGTAATTCTTATGGTAATTCCTACAGCAACAATAGAAGTGTGTCCTCTGATCTTGAAGCTATGCTTAAAGATTTATTAGCACACAAAAAGCTTTCAATAAAACTGTTGAGGAAAAGTTTGAAAAAATTGATGATCTTGTCTCTAAAGTTGATAGTCTTGCTCATGATGTTGAAATTCTAAAACTGAAAGTTATGCCTAATGAAGTTAAAGATATTAAGTCATTTGCTACAGCAAATGCCATCCAAGTTCGAATTGATAATAATATTAGGATGTTGGCTGAATTGCATGCTAGGTGGGAAAAAGAGGAAGAACTTGAAAAAGAGAATAGTATAGTTAGAGTTTGTACTATCACCACCACTAGTAATGCTAATGTTTCACATGCTAGTAAACCTCCTACTATTGATGGTAATGTTATTGGTGTTGATAATGTCTCTACTACTTCTGCTAAGCGTTTGAAATTGCCTAAAACTGCTGAAACTTTTTCTGATAAAAGTGCTGAAATTTTTCAAACTATTGGAGACAATGGTTCCACCACCATTGACAATAATGATTTTGATTTTGATGATTGTAACATCTCTGAAGTTATTATGTTCTTGCAAAAATTAGCTAGAAGTCCCAATGCTAGCACTATTAATTTGGCTTTTACAAAGCATATTACAAATGCTCTTTTGCAAGCTAGGGAGGAGAAGTTGAAACTTAAAGCTTCTATTCCTAGGAAATTAGAAGATGGTTGGGAACCCATCATTAAGGTAAAGGTGAATGATTTTTATTGCAATGCCTTGTGTGATCTTGGTGCAAGTGTTTCAGTTTTGCCCAAGAAGCTTTATGATATTCTTGATTTGCCACCTTTGGAACATTGTTATTTGGATGTTTTTCTCGCTGATAATGCTATGAAGAAACCTTTGGGGCGAGTTAATGATGTTTTTATTACGGTAAAAGATAACCTTGTCCCCGTTGATTTTATTGTTATGGATATTGAATGCAATGCATCTTGTCCTATTGTTTTGGGAAGACCTTTTCTTCGAACTGTTGGTGCCATCATTGATATGAAAGAAGGTAATATAAGGTACCAATTTCCTCTCAAGAAAGGTATGGAACACTTCCCTAGGAAGAGAATGAAGTTACCTTTTGACTCTATTGTTAGAGCAAGTTATGATGTTGATGCTTCTTCTCTTGACAACACTTGATTTTCACTTTCTGCGCCTAGCTGAAAGGCGTTAAAGAAAAGCGCTTATGGGAGACAACCCATCGTTTTTATTTGCTGTTATTTTTGTTTTCTTTGAGTCAAGGATTTTGTTACTTCTGTAGCAACTCCTTTGTATCTTTATTTTATCGCAATGTTGTGCCAAGTAAAGTTCTATATTGAAAGTTGATGCAAGATTTGGATTTCTGCGCAGTGACAGATTTTTAGCTGTCACGGATTTGAGCTTATCTCCCTGTAGAAAATTCAAAAAATTCTGAGAAAAATCACGCATATTCCTGAGATATGTACGCAACTTTCATTATTTTAGGCCAGATCCATCTGAGCAACTTAAGTGCCTCGAAAAAATTCGTCATTCCAGACTGTTCTGTTTTTGACAGATTCTGCCTTTTGTTTTGCATTCGCTCTTTTACTGTGTTTGTGTGGATTTCTTTGCTCCACAAAGCATTGGTGGCTGTAGCTAATGTCCAGAAGCTTTGGGATTGATTGTATCATTACAGAATATGAGAATTTTTGATTATGCACTAACCCTCTAATGAGAACTGTCTTGAGTTTGGTGTGAAGGAAGTTTTCAAGGATCAAGCGAGAAGGGTGATATTATGTGATCAAGAAGAGTGAAAAGCCTAAGCTTGGGGATGCCCCCGTGGTTCATCCCAACCATATTCAGAGAGACTCAAGCGTCTAAGCTTGGGGATGCCCAAGGCATCCCCTTCTTCATCAACAAACTTATCAGGTCATCTCTAGTGAAACTATATTTTAATTCTTTCACATCTTATGCGCTTTACTTGGAGCGTCTGTGTGTTTTATTTTTTTGTTTTTGTTTGAATAAATTCGGATCCTAGCAATCCTTGTGTGGGAGAGAGACACGCTCCGCTTTTTCATGTGAATACTCATGTTCTTCACTTATATTTGTTGAGTATTCTTAACTAGCTACTGCAGTGCTTTTAGCTCCTGTTTTTCATGCATCTCTTCGAGCTGTTAGCACTTGTTTATAAATACTCTCTTGCTGCATTATATTATCATTTGGAGAGTTTATGTTTAAATAAATTATTGGTGTTTGTTTGGAAGAAAGAAAATGCTACATGTAGTAGTTGGTATTGGAAAAGACATATGCATTCTTGTAGATCATTGTCTTGTTTTGATTTGATGCTTTGCAATTGTTTTGAGCTCTCAAGTAGATCATGTTTAAGCTCTTGCATCATGTAGTTAAAGCCTAGTAGTGGAGAACTACCGTAGAGCTTGTTGAGACTTGGATGCATATTTGTTCTCTCTAAGGTCTAGATATTTTCTGGTAAAATGTTTGAGCAACAAGGAAGACAGTGTAGAGTCTTATAATACTTGCAATATGTTTTTATGTGATTCTTGCTGTACCGGTTTATACTTGTGTTTGCTTCAAACAACCTTGCTAGCCTAAACTCTGTACTGAGAGGGAATGCTTCTCGTGCATCCAAAACTTGAGCCAAAACCCATGCCATTTGTGTCCACCATACCTACCTACTATGTGGTATTTCCTGCCATTCCAAGTAAATATTTCATGTGCTACCTTTAAACTATTCAAAACTTTATTACTCCTTATTTGTGTCAATGTTTTATAGCTCATGAGGAAGTATGTGGTGTTTTATCTTTCAATCTTGTCATTTACTTCTGACAGACTTTCACCTGGACTAGTGGCATATACATCCGCTTATCCAATAATTTGCAAAAAGAGCTGGCAACGGGGTGCCCAGCCCCAATTAATTACAACTTTCATTAATAATTCTCTTCACATGTTTTGCCCTGATTTATCAGTAAGCAACTTAATTTTGCAATAGACACTCCTCCATGGTATGTGAATGTTGGAAGGCACCCGAGGATTCGGTTAGCCATGGCTTGTGTAAGCAAAAGGTTGGGAGGAGTGTCATCTATAAAGAAACTAAAATACATGTGTAAACAAAAGAGAAGAGGGATGATCTACCTTGCTGGTAGAAATAACGTCCTTCATGGGAGCCGCTCTTTGAAAGTCTGGTTGACAAGGGGGTTAGAGTGCCCACTACCATTCGTTGACAACAACAAACACCTCTCAAATACTTATTTTGTGCTCTCTATATGCTTTCGAAAACTTAAAAAGCTCTAGCACATGATTTAATCCCTGCTTCCCTCTGCGAAGGGCCTATCTTTTACTTTATGTTGAGTCAGTTTACCTACTCCTTTCTATCTTAGAAGCAAACACTTGTGTCAACTTTGTGTGCATTGATTCTTACATATTTACTTATTGCACTTGTTATATTGCTTTATGTTGACAACTATCCATGAGATATACATGTTACAAGTTGAAAGCAATGCTGAAACTTAATCATCCTTTGTGTTGCTTCAATGCCTTTTACTTTGAATCTATTGCTTTATGAGTTACCTCTTATGCAAAACTTTTTGATACTTGTCTTGAAAGTACTATTCATGAAAAGTTTTTGCTTATATGATTCATTGTTTACTCTTTATCTATTTGTTAGCAAACTATAGATCATTGCTTTGAGTCACTTCATTCATGACATGAGCCTTGCAATATATTGATCAAGATTGTGTGAAAGCATGTCTCCTCAGAAATTATTTGTTGTTATCGTTTTACCTACTCGAGGACGAGTAGAACTAAGCTTGGGGATGCTTGATACGTCTCCAACGTATCCATAATTTCTGCTGTTCCATGCTTATATTATACCATTTGCTACATGTTTTATATACACTTCGTATCACTTTTATGCATTTTCTGGGACTAACCTATTAACAAGATGCCACAGTGCCAGTTCCCTGTTTTCTGCTGTTTTTGGTTTCAGAAAGTTACTTCTGGAAATATTCTCGGAATTGCACGAAACAAAAGGCCAGTCCCTATTTTTCCAGCACGTACACGGAGTCCGAAGGAGAGACGAAGAGCCACGAGGTGGCCAAACCACCAGGTGGCGCGGCAGTGGGCCCAGCCGCGCCTGGTGGTTTGGGCCCCTCGGGGGTCCGCCGACATCGCCCCTTCGCCTATTTATTCCCCGAGACGCGAAAACCCTAAAACACCGAGCCTTTCATCCAGAACATATTCGCTGCCGCCGCCGTCGTCAACCCTAACTCGGGGGGTTCTGAAGCTCTTCCCGGCACCCTGCCGGAGAGGGGAATCATCACCGGAGGGCTCTACATCGCCATGCCCGCCTCCGGAGTGATGCGTGAGTAGTTCATCCTTGGACTATGGGTCCATAGCAGTAGCTAGATGGTTGTCTTCTCCACTTGTGCCATCATGTTTAGATCTTGTGAGCTGCCTATCATGATCAAGATCATCTTATTGTAATGCTACATGTTGTGTTTGCTGGGATCTGACTTATATTGATACCTATGTGGAGCTGAATATTATATTATCATGTCTATGTCATTTGTGATCTTGCATGCTCTCCGTTACTTGTTGAAGCCTTGGCCACGTGAATACTTGTAACTCCAAGAGGGGGTATTTATGCATGATAGTTGGGTTCAACCTCTATTTAACCTGGGATAGTGACAGCAAGTTCTAAGGTTGTAGATGTGTTGTTGCCACTAGGGGTAAAACAGCAATGCTTTATTCAAGGATGAATGTATTGTTTACATTACGCACATTACTTAATGCAATTGTCTGTTGCTTGCAACTTAATACTGGAAGGGGTACGGATGTTAACCGGAAAGTGGACTATTTAGGCATAGATGCATGCTGGATAGCGGTCTATGTACTTTGTCGTAATGCCCAAATGAATCTCATAGTAGACACCACAGCTCACACATGCATGTTATATGCACTTATCAATTGTCAATTGCCCAGCTGTAATTTGTTTACCCAGCATGTTAGTTATCTTATTGGAGAGACACCACTAGTGAACTGTGGACCCCGGTCCATTCTTTTACATCTGAAATACAATCTACTGCAATCATTGTTCTCTACTGTTTTATGCAAACAAACATCATCTTCCATTCGATACGTTTAACCCTTTGTTTTCAGCAAGCCGGTGAGATTGACAACCTCACTGTTAAGTTGGGGCAAAGTAGTTTGATTGTGTTGTGCAGGTTCCACGTTGGCACCGGAATCCCTGGTGTTGCGCCGCACTACACTCCTCCACCAACACCTTCGAAGCAAACCTCGTTTTCCTACTGGTCGATTAAACCTTGGTTTCATACTGAGGGAAAACTTACTGCTGCACTCATCATACCTTCCTCTTGGGGTTCCCAACTGACGTGTGACGTACAAGCAATTGTTTCTGGCACTATTAGACTTGCGAGGTTGTTTAGCTTGCACACACACCTGACACTTGGAACCTTTGACAGTAGTGAATTTCGGAATTAAATCCAAACTAGCTAGCCGCGTCATGCAACCAAAGTTAATATGACAAAGTCGTGAATGCCAAATATTGGACCTCAACCTCATGACAAATATGATTAATAACTTTAGTGCAAAAATCTGATAAAGATAGGCGAACAAGCCTCCGCACTCATAGCCTTTACCAACAAATTGTCCATACTTAGATATTACAACTTTATTGGACACGAAACCCACTTATAACCATTTCGACACATAAGAGATCCGCTGACGAGATTTTTTTTGATGGAGGGCACATGATGCACGTCTTCAGCCGCACGATCTTCCCCGAAGTAAAACTTCAGATCGACGTGCCAACACCATGAACAATAGCATGTGACCCGTTCCCCATCAGCACGGGTGAAGTCCCGTGACCTGGTAAGAAGAAAACATGGAGGCATCAGCACAAACATGTACATTGGCACCAGTGTCAATCAACCATTCAGGAGAATGACAAACTGAAAGGATGGTAGGAAATATACCGTACCCAGAATCCTTCATCTCGGTGTCGCCAAGACAACATTGGCAGTCTTGCCGTTGTTGTTCAGTCCGCGCAGCTCATGGCGGTTGGGACAGCGAGGTGCCTAGTGAGTTGGATCACCGCAAACATGGCATGATCCCTTTCCCACGGCTTGTTGTTGTTGTTGTTTTTCTTCTTCTTCTTAAAGTTGGTTAGGCTGTTTTGGCTTGTGCCTATCATCAGACTTGCCTTTGCCCTCAGATTTGCCCTTGTTATATTTGGGCTGTGGGACTGCTGAAATAATCCTTTCTTCTGTACCACGTGGGCAAACTAGAAACCATGCTCAGCAACTCGAGATGAGTGTCCTTTGCTCTCGCCTTCTCTTCCACGTCAAGAGACCCAATGAGATCCGAAACGGAAAACTCTTGTCTCTTATTTTCAGAGCATAGCAAAGTTGCTCCATGAAGATGGAAGCTTAGCGAAAATGCCACCGTCAACAAACTTGTCCGACATGTTTCACTTAAATGCTCAACTTATTTTGCGAGTGAACTGTATCTCACGAGCCTGTTGTACAACAGAACGCTCATCAGTCATTGTTGTAGTCATAGAAATTGCTCCAAGACGTACAACTCGCTGCCAGCGTCCGAGGCCCCAAACTTGGCCTCGAGCGCATCCCACATATCCTTATGCCGTTATCAAACGTCATGTACGAGTCTACATGGAGTCGTCATGATACTAAGGAGGACACTCTTGAAAAGAGTATCTAGCCTCTCATATGCCTCAATTGTTCAGCATTAAGCTCGCCCTCAGGCTTGCCTTTGGTAGCGGCATAGCAGTTACTGTTTTGGAACCAGTAAAATGCACTCATGCGCCACCGTTTGTAAAGCACCCCTTTAAAGGGAAACGGCTTCGTTGATGCGAGAAAGCCAGGCGATGAAATTGCCTATAATCAGGTTTTTGGATTGTTGAATATAAAGCAATTTAGCAATTGATTTAATCCACGAAAATAGTAAGCAATTTATGACTAGAATAACAGAAATTAAACGAATCATGCGATCTACTAAACAGTAGATAAACAGAACAAATCTACACCATATACTACTAGCAGAAATGTAGTAGTAACTCGAACAGGAAGATCAGAGATCATATAGTGTGGCAGCAGCGCAGCGAAGCAAAGGGAAGCATCACCCATGTCGTCGATGAGAGGCTGCCGATGTCGGGGAAGAAATCGTCGTTGGGGAAGAACTCGAAGCCAGTAGTCGCGCGAGTGCGCTCCCCAAAAACCTGATCGCCCCACTCCCGTACAGGATCACAAGAGGCGGGGTTTCGGAGGCCTACTGTCCCTCAACCGGTGCAATCGCGGAAGACGGATGGAGAAGACTTGGAATACGGCGGCAAGGTTCTGGAACTAGGACGGCGAGCGACCATGTGTTGCGTATATCTGGGCGGCTAGGGTTTTTTCTTGCTTATATAGCGCGGTCAGGTAGGACGTGGGTGCAGCCCATGATCGAGTCGGTAACGTCTCCATGATCCAAAAGAATCGGAAATGGCAAAACAATTAACGCGTCCGTTAATTATTAATCAATGACTCAATAAATTATCCCGGACTGCAAAAATATAACTCGGCTCGCGAGATTCCCCAACCCGCGGAGCGACGCGGGCGTGTCGTGACGTGACGAGACGAGCGAAGCGGCGGAGGAGGAGAGTGCGCGGGAGAGAGCCTTCGTTCTCATAAGCACACCAAGTAGCACAACACTCCACCTTATAAAGTGTGCAACTCTCTCCCAACTAGCAATGTGGACTAAACTTTAGTCCCCAAACCAGCCATATAAATGGGCCATGAGATTTTCGGAATTTAATTGGGCCATGTGCAAAATCTGGGATTTATTGGGCCATGGACAAAAGCCCATAAAATTCCAACACCAACTAGCTACTGCTATGGACCCCTAGTCCCATGGAGAACTACTCTCGCATTACTCCCGGAGGCAGACATGGTGAGGTAGAGCCCTCCGGTGATGATTTCCCCTCCGGCAAGGTGCCGGGAAGAACTGCAGAAACCCTCCCAAACTAGGTTGAAGACGACGGCGGCCTTGGAACTTTTCGTGGATTTTTGCTCGGGTATCTAGGGTTTCCCGATAGATGCAATTTATAGGCGAAAGGCGGCGTCGGTGTCCAGCCGAGGTGGGGCGGCGGCTAGGTGTGCGGCCCCACCCCTGGGCCGCGTCGTGGGCCCGACGGCCTGCCTGGTGTGGCCCCCGCTCCGACCTCCTGGCTGCTGCTCGTCTCGGTCCAGAAATAAATCAATTAAATTGACGTCCGATTCCGAGAATATTTCCAGAATAGATTTTCTGAAACAGAAAGACCGCAAAAAACAGGTACTGGCACTGTGGCATCTTGTTAATAGGTTAGTCCCAGAAAATGCATAAAAATGAAATAAAGTGTAATATAAACATGTGGTAATCAATATATAATAGGCATGGAACATAAAAAATTATAGATACGTTTGGACGTATCAGCAAGCACGTGACTAGGTCACAAGGGTGTCATAATCACGGTACGAGTAAAGAGTACTTGTCGGTAACGAGATCGAACTAGGTATAGTTGATACCAATGATCGGATCTCGGACAAGTAAAATATCGTGAGACAAAAGGAATTGGTTATGACGTTTATGGTTCACGCGATCACAAGATTCATTGTTGAGTGTGTAGGAGTCATTACGGATCTCCAACTCCCGCTGTTGACTATTGATCAGAGAGGTGTATCGATCATGTCTACATTATTCACGAAGCATAGGGTGACACACTTAAGGTTTGCCGACGCTATTGAGAAGATACGGATATTGGAGAAAAGTTTGGACAGCACCAAAATATTTCGGGTAAGATTGAAATAGTTCAAGGGGTAAGTGTTAATGTTTGTTGATTAAAAGAATCAACAAATATTAAATCTCAAATAAAAGAATTAAAAATGTTTTATTCATTTATGGGAGAAAAACTCTAGGGATTTATGAGTGAGAGTTTCTACCAAATTAAGAGGAAGTTTCAAGTGAGTTAAAATGGACTTACCACTCACATTAAGAGGGATGAAATGGGGGCACCTCTTGGGCTGGCGCATCCCCTAGGAGCTGCTGCCTCCCCTCTATATATTGAGTGGTAGTACTCCTCTCTCACTTGCTCTTTCACTTGTCCACTTGTTCCTCTTCCCGCTGCTCCACCGAAATAGACATGGCTTAGCGAAGACCTGCAGAAATATTTTCTCCACCACCACGTAGAAGTTTGTTGGACTTCCTGGTGGATCTTCTACTTCCGCTGCTCCGCCGGAACGAGGGATCGGAGGTCGTCGTCAAGCTGCATGTGTGACCGAGTGCGGAAGCGCTACCGAATTGTGGCGCTCATCTTCATCATGATCTTGAGATCGGCAAGTGATCCCCTACATCATCCACGAGATTTGATCTCGATAACACTTTTGGTCTTCGAGGTAGGTTTTTCTAGAACTTGGTTTTATCCGTTACTTGCATCCACTAGATTAGATCTTGGTCCCTTGGCTGTTCTTACCGTAGGAATTTTTTTATTTTCTATGCTACAAACCCATCATCAGTTAGACCTCTTGGTCTACAGGTTAAGGTCATGTGTAGTAAGACCTCCTGGTCAATAGGTCAATGTGTGTGTCTCACACTAGGTGTAAATTTTGTTCTATCGAGACATGTAAGTTAAAATTGATACATGGACATGACACGTAGTAAAAAATGGTGAGATGACACTCCGATCATTTCAAAGCATAACAAATTAGCAATTATAACCATGTTCTATCGAGACACGTAAGTTAAAATTAACACATGGTCATGACACGTAGTCGAAAATGGTGAGATGGTAGTCCAATCATTTCAAAGCATAAAAATTTAGCAATTATGACCACTGCTTTCTACATTATGTATAATTCATGTAAAAAATTTATGACATTTCTAACTAAAATGGTTGTTATGCTTTCAAGTTTGGATCCTCCCAAACACATTTGATTAGAAATGGTCATAGATTTATAACGATCGTTTGCGTTGGTGACGCATGTGCCCAAACGCGTTGTAAATGGCCGTTCGGCCTCTTCTTCTTGAAGATATGTCTGCTTGGACGTATCCTTAAAATAAAAAGATTTATAACGATCAGTATAGAAGGTCACAAGTTAGCATATTTATCGTAGTGAGGTCCAACGAATATTTTCCATATCGGACCTCAATATGTAGTATTTACTACTCTCTGTTCCGAAATTGTCAGACCGAAATTGTTAGAGTCCATACATGAATTTTTTACTATTAAATGGGAGTTCGTATGCTGGCAGAAATTCTGCCGGACCATCGCTCGATCGATCGATCGCTTGTCATCGCTAACATGGGCTGGCCCATTAGTAGCCATGGGTGAACCATTAGTCAAACACACCAGCGGCCAGCGCTCCATCCTAGGGCACGCGCGCGCCCGGGACCCCGCAGCCTCGCCCAATTCCTCCGTCCTCTCGTCGACGCCTCTGCCGCCTCGAGCAACAGACGCGGCCGGAGATCCCCACTTAGAGGTGGCGCCGACCAAGAAAGGCTCCTGCGCTTCCGGGACGCTGGTGGTGGAGAGGACCACGGCCGTAGTCGCTGTTGTTCGTTTCCGCGCCGCCAGCCCGGACACCCCGCTCGCCTTCCGGCCGCTGACAACGAAGACCGCAAGAAGGCAGCGGCACAAGAGGATGTGAGATCGGTTTGCTTCGATTTCTATTTCCGCTGGTCGTTGGCATGTTCGCTTTCCACCTCTCCTTAGTGGGCGCAGCAGCAACGCGGCATGGTCGCGAGCTCATCCCACGAGGACATCCATCTCCTAAAGGTCTGTGACCTCTTTGTCTCTTTTAGCCTTTCTTCCTTTGTCGTCATCAATCTCGTGACATCCTCCTTGCTAGAGTGATTAGCTAAAACAGTTCTTGATCGGAAATTGGCAGTACGGTTCTACTGTCTAACACTGTTCGTCTCCTTATTCACTGTGGTGAATCGGGAGTTTTTTTTAAACAAATAGCAGATCGAGGAGTTCAGAGCATTTTCGTACCCGTAGTATGATTTTCAGAATACTAGATCATGCAGGTGTATTATGTATTGTGGTTATACCATACTAGTCGTCAACCCGCGCATTTGCGCGGGGTAAGTATCAATAGATGAAATATTGTAAAAACTTCAGTGAAACTGAATAGAAATTGATGTGAATAAATATGTGTGTTAATTGAAGTATATACAAACTTATTTATTAATCCGTTATACGGAACACAATAAATTTTCCTGTACAAACTTAACACATTACCAATACGATAATTAATGCTTATTTCAACTAAATTCTTAATCATTCTTTTTGGTAATAGAAAAGTAGCTTTAAATCACTATGATTTCTCAATACTTGCTTCTAACTCGAGGAAATAATCATATTTTTAGTGAAAATAGATGTTAGTGTATTATTGTTATCTATATAATACTCTCTTTGTTCATTAATAGGAGACTCTCTTAAACGTGTGCACTCAACTTTATTTTTTACTTCCACCACTAAATAAAAAAAATATTTAGACTGGTAATGTGAAAATAGTACCAAATTGGTCCTCATGAGAATTTCATAATAACAATTTAATAACTTTCGCCGACATGGCTAACAAAAGCCAAATATATCATTAGAGTATATCGACATGTATCGGCAACCCTATTGGGACACAACCCCATGTTTATAGAATATGGAATACTCGGATTCATGGGAGAATATGTTTTATGGCTGTATTGTAGGCACGTCAGATGAAATAATAATAATAATAGAAATGCAAATTATAGCCACTTTTCGGGGATAAATACAATACATTCGAGTATTTATATGAATAGGTTAGATTAGCAAGGAGAATTAGAATCTGCCTAGCGTTTGTCTATCTTTTGTTAGGAGACGCAGATCCGCATCGCTTATACATGTGAACTTATAACATATGTAAATGTACCAAAAAAATTGTGTCGTGGATCATTACAATCCAAACGCTGATATACAGTTCAAATGCATATATGGATTTGTGTTGACCAACTAAGCACTTTGTGCAACTGAGAGAGCTTTGCAAAGCAACAGAGTAATCCAGATATATGAAGAGGTAATCTCTACAATATCTAAGCTCCCTAGGATTGTTGGCCTGTGGTTCATCCACGTTATGGGCCCACAAATCAGTGACACATAGATTTAGTGATTCCTTAGCTGTTTGCGTGTCATGCTGCTGTTGGACGCAGCGTGGGCCCGCAGGTGGACGCGGCGTGGGATGGAAGGCGCTGGATGGTTTGGTGCCGGGCCAAACGATGGCCCACATTGTCAGTGGCTCTTTGCGAACCGTCCTTGTGCGTGGGTGTGGGCTTTAGTCGGTCCTCGCCTCCTGACTGCTGCCCAATCTTTTCATCCACGACGACGGCGACTGCGCCATACCGTCCCCCATCTCTCCATGTACGGCGGTGAGGCAATGGCCGTCCACGACGACGCGCTGGCCCTGAAGCAGCGTGTGGTGCAGGAGCTGCGGGAGGCAGCCAGGGCCGCCGCCGCCGGGGACGCGCACGCGCTGCGGCGGCGCTGGACAAGATGGCGGGCCGCCGCCGCCAGGGACGCGCACGCGATGCGGCGGCGCTGGACAAGATGGCGGGCCGCCGGGGCAGGCCGCCGCCGCCGGGGACGCGCACGCGCTGCGGCGGCGCTGGACAGGATGTCTACAGCCTAAAGGGCGCCGTCGCCTTCCTCGATCTCACAACTTTCGACGAGGTATGTGTCCCGCACCATCCCTCTCTGCTTAACTCGAATCCAGCCTTCATGCTCGCGGCAGCAGGCCAGTGGCAAACCAGTGTGGGGATCCTCGCATCCTCCCCATCTCAGGAACCAGCAGCAGCTCGCGGGCGTGATTCTCGCTTCCTCGACCTATCAGGATCCAATAGTACCTTGGCGGTGGTGGGATGCTCAGATTCTGCCCCTCTCATACTACAGCAGCAATATCTTGTCGCGTGCTCATGGCCTCCTCCTTTTCTCAGACTCCAGCAACAGCTCGCTGGCAGCAAGCCGGTTGTGATTCCTCCCTTTCTCCGCGTTCACAGGCTCCAGCAGCATCAAGGTGTGCTTTGGTGCTTCCTCTCCTATCCCCCTCTTCCATGTCCTACAAATTTCTATGTAATGGCAACTCCTTCCTGTCCCTGCAGGTTACAGAACTTACGCTATTTCTATCTAATTCACATCTTTGTTATGCTTAGAAAAATAGGAAGCATCAAGATAATTTGCGGTTACTAGCGATGACATATTTATTTGTTTTTAAATAGCAAAACTATCCTCTTATTGTGGCTTTTCAGAAATGTTGTATCCATGTATCAGTATCAGTGTCGTGTATGTGCTCAGGAAGTAGTAGCATAAATGTTGTAACCATAATTCTGCATGTCACATATGTTGTGGACTAACAATCTTAGGCACTTTTAAGCCATGCCTTCTCTAAGTCTAGAAGTGTTCATCAACTATAGGGTTACTCCATATGCTAGCCAATCATAATTTCCAAAGTCTCTCGCGTATTAATTTGCATGCAGAAGTCACAGAATCTCATTTGCATATATAAGAATCCTGCGTATGAATAATCCATATTTTCTCTGGGTTCATGCTCCATTTCATGTTCTTGAGTTCTTTCATGGCTTCATGGTCCAGTGCCACAGGTTATAAATTCTGATTCCAGATAATTTTTGCATTGCTAGCTCAAATTAATGTTTCGGGGTTTCTTACCTTCAGTATACAAGTTTTGTTTAGTTCGGGATTTTGGTTATAATGCGTACATGTTTCTTTTCTTCATGTGTGCACTTATATAGTATTTCTACTCGATTTTTTTTTAACTTATGTCAATCCATTAGTGTTGGCACCGTACTCAAGCCTAACCAGACTTCTGCTACTAAGAAATATATATTTTATGTTGTCATCTATGTATGCTTCATTCGTTGAATAATTAGCATGTCGGATGGAGCCATAATTTCATTGGTACAAAGCATTTGTTTAAATCTTCTATTGGTTCGTGCTTTTTTCACAGAAAAAAGCTTATTATATTTACTGTAGTCATAAGCCAAATGAAGATAGAGAAAAAGCAGGGCTAGAATGAATGACTTTACTTTTCAGCATGTTTCTTTAACTCCCAGGAGAGCCAGTATTGAAGTTCTTGAACTACTTAATAGGGGAGGCTATCCAGAAAAAATGGTAGCAGTCCATAAGCTTAATATACTAACCAGGTTTAAGCTACTCGACAGATTTCCTGTATGATTCAGTATGAGGACCACATTTCTTTAAGAGAACCTCACGTTCACTTAACCTTCCAAGGGAGGTAGATGGAAACTGGGGCAAAATTTTCCGATACGGGACTGATTGGTATCTACTTAGGAAAGATTGTTCATCAAAACTAGGAACTAATTAACAAGCAACCAGGTTGTTTTTGCTTGCCAACTTCTAGAGATCCTGAAGTATCATCATCTCCAAACATAGTACTCCGCAACAGAAAAAATACCAGAAGTCAAATACAGCGCACAAGAGTTATTATACTTCAACCTGTAGATGGAAATGAATGTTCATCTTTGGTCATTTCATGCATGCCAATACAAATCTGAAGTAAACTACTCAAGTTGATGGCTGTAGTATTCAAACTGAGCTTATTATGTTCCTGTAGCCATGTGTATAGTTGCTGCTGGAGCATTTCTAATTTACATGCTACACACTTCCAAATAATAGGTTTGCTTGCTCTATATTAATATATTCTTTTCACTCAAGCAATTTCCCATAGAGATTGTCTCATCGCACAACTTTAGATTTGTGCTGAAATAAGAAGAGTTCTTTAATTGTACAATTTTTTACATAATATTTCTTTGAGCACTTTTGATTGTTCATCAAATACTAATATGCTAAAAGGGACTAAGTTTCAACTTTCCCAACACCTACCAAAATGGTATGGAGCATGGCTGAAATATATCCTTGCATCACAATAATGTTACTTTCAGATTCGAGCACCTAACTGATATGTGCACAACAAATAGTAAGATTGGGTAATAAGATTTTAACAAGCGCAAACACGAGAAACTCTATCCTATGTAAAGATTTTAATAGTCATATAATATCGATCTATCCTAAGAATTCCAGCGATCAGGATACGCAGGAGACGATTTTAATTGTCAAATAAGCTCGATTTATCCTATGTAAAAAAGTTAGCAGCTGGACATCTAGGAGTCCATCGGAGAGCTGCAATATGACCTTTATTTTGCCTGCAGTCTTCCGGTTGAAGCAAGTACGCACCGATGCTCGCATTTCAAAATGGTTGTTCGTTCCTTTGCCTACTGCATGATTTTCCTGTGTCATATGTGTTCCATATATAAGCTTTAAGCTTAGGGATGGATAATCTGACTTGCTCTTTACGCAAAATTAAGTTAGTTAGACTACTTTAAGCTTTGAGATTGATATATATATATATCCCACATATGAATGGATGTCTTCCTTTCTGCTTTCATTTATTACAGTGGAAGCAACGGTTAACGTGGTGCTTTATTATAGTTACTAGTGGTATTTGGCGCGGCGCACGCCGCGCCCTTGATGTCAAATTTTGATGACGGTTTGGATTTTAAAAAAAAAGAGAAATGTTCAGATTTAAATTGTTTGAAATGAAGACAAAATGTGTGAGTCTTTTGTAAGGCATTTTTTTTGGAATTTTCGAATTTGATTTTCGGCAATGTGGCATGTAATGTTAGCATTTTTTGTGCGTTGTTATGTTGGTATGTCTTCATATTTTTTTCGTTGAGTATGTTTGTAAAGTTGAACAATACATGTAATTCTTAGATAAATGATGACATTATTAAGTGAGACATGAAGCACTTGGAGTGTTGTAAAAAATAATTCCATTATCATTTGTTTAAGAATTTGGAACATTGCATAAAAAGTCTTTTCTTTTTTATCTATTTCTTTTGTTTAAACAAAACTCCGAATATTTCATATTTCTTTTATTTTTTGTAGACCATAAGAAAAGATTCGTTCAAATGAAATATAAACAGATTTTATATTCCATCATTAAGTAGACCCCATCCAGAAAGCTGTGACGTGAAATGTTAAAATTCTTCGTAATTTGTTATCCGGAGTAACTGCAATTTTTTCTAGCAAATTTAAATGTTCAAGTGTGTGTTGTAGCTTGACATAGATATTTAATTAATCCACTTAATCAGGAGAAATACAGTATATAAGTATTTTGTAAATTTGAATATATTTATTAGGAAGGAATGCATTTAGGTTTTGTCGAAATGTTTGGTATGTTGAAATGTTGAAAAATATTTATATATTGTCGCAACTCGTGCAATTAAAATGTAAATTTTTGTAAATAGACCAATTGTTAATAAAATTGTAAGTTTAGTAGCAGTGAGAGAGGGCCGAGAAAAAGATAAAGAATAGGAAGAATAAAATCACGTAAAGGAAGTAAGCAATTCGCCATTTTGAGGATGTTCAGATATGTAGCAAATTGGAAATGTTGGATATATTTGTAGTATGGTATAAATATTTATTTGAACTCCGTAGTTAGGGAGAATGCAATTTGCGAGATATATTTAGAGTGTCTCCAATTCTTTAGCAATTCGGAATGGTCTAATGTGTTGCACTCTTGCGGTTGAAATGTAAATTTTTTAAATAGGCAAATTATTAATAAATTTGTAAGGGTGGGGGCAATGGGAGAAGATGGAGAAAAAGCTAAAATAATAGGGAAAATGAAAACATGTAAAGGAAATAAGCATTTCGCTATTTTAAGTGTTTTCAGATGTTTAGCAAATTTGAATGTTGGATATATTTGTAGAATTTTTATTTGAATTCTATACCGCGCTCTTGCTGATATTTTTTTTTTTGGTTGCGTTATATATATTGTGAGGGAAGGCTGTAGTTATAATTTGTATATTGTAGTTAGATGAAATTCAACGGGAAATCAATAAATCCCCTCCCTTACAAAACCTTTGAGATTTAAGTGACATTACTTGCAAATATGTTAGGTAAGCAAATGTGTTTGCATTTTATGGAAATATTCATCTAATCAACCTTTTTTTAAATGCAAGTACGTAATTAGAGAGATTTAAGTTGCATTACTTGAAAAATGTTAGGTAAATTTAAATGGTCAAATATGGTTCCATTCCGACATAATTTTCATATGAACCACCGTAATTAGAGAAAATATATTACGGTTATGTCCAAATATTATGTTTCTATTTCGCTGTAAATATGTGATTTAGTTCCTTGGTTAGAGGAATATATTGTGTTAATATCTTTTAAGTCGAGTCCATCTTTAGATGAAATAGATTTTTTGATTTCTTGAGGTGTGAATGGAATGAAGCATTATTGAAATTTGACTACATAATTAGAAAGAGTTAAGTTTAAGTTGAGCATTTATTAAATTGAATTGCATAATTGAAGGGAGTTTAGCTATGTTATTTGTAAATACTAACTTATTCGAATTGGTATGATATGTCAACGTTTTGTGTTAGTTATTTAATTTAGCTTAATAATCTTAGGCAATAAATTGTAAGCATTAATTGAAAGCAATCTGAAATCAAGCCACAATTAGAGGAAGTAATTTTTCATTTTCTCGAAATATTCATGTAGTGGAAACAATTTTTTTTTTGGAATGTCATGTCATTTCTAAATATTAACTTGTTCGAGCTGGTACGATATGTCCGTGTTCTATGTTAAATAATTAATGTAGCTCAATAATCAGAGGGGAAAATATTGTTTGAGCATTTATTAGATTCAATGTAAAACCAAGTCATAATTAGAGGAAATGAGTTTGCATTTTTTTCTTGAAATATTCGTCTTATTAAACATTTTTTTAAATGCAGTGTCTATTATAATTTGGGAGAGCCTTTAAGTTTAATTAAATGTTGGTATTTAAAATACCGTCGTGTAGAAAACTCAAATTTGGAACTGTGCTTTGTGAAGGCATATGTTTTTTTTCTTCTTTTTGAGTTGTATTTAAAAAGTTTTGAAAGTTTTGATTTTTTTTGTTGAAGGCATATGAAATGACTGTTTTGATGTTCAAAATTTTTGTACAGTTTATTGAAATTTTGTTTTCGGGTCAACTCTATTTGTTTGGAATTTGAGATTTTAAATAAGCTGGGAAAAGGTACTAAAGCATTCGGGATGACTACATTGATTTTTACAAATACTCGGAATTTGATTTGAACTGATTTGGATTTATATTTCAAAAGTTTGAAAAGATCTAGAAATTAATAAACAGAATGGAAAAAAAAAATTAGAGGGCCCAGGAGCAGGCCGGCCCAGCAGCCGGCCCGTCTGGCCAGCCCAGGCCCACTGCGACGTCGCGCTGACGTCGGCAGTGGCCGGAGCTGCCGCGGCAACGGCGAGCTCGGCGCCGCCGCGTCCGGGCGAGCTAGGGATTGGGAGCGAGCGCATCGGACGCGCCGCGATGCGGACGACCCGCAGGTGGCGGCGCGGCCGCAGATCGTGGCCGGTGCGTCGCCGGCGAGCGCAAAACGCCGCGACGGCCAGCGTCCGCGGCGACGGCGATTCCGCCGCGGATTCGGCGTCCCGGCACGCGGCGATGGGGGAGGAGACGGAGGCGAGGACGGCGAAGCCTCTCTTGTGCGTCGATCTGGACGCGGAGGCGCGCTGGGGTCGTGGAGCGCGTCGGCGGCGCCGCGGCGGCTCCCGCGTCGCGCAGAGAAGGAGGAGGAAGGTGGGGATCGGGGCGTTTTTACAGAAAAGAACCCGGCGTTTCGTGAAATCACAAACAGGTCCCTGTCGCCGAATTTTGTGAGAAGAACATGGAATTTCGGCCCCCCAGCGTGCTTCTCTGCAAAAAGACCGGGGGCGCTGGGTCGCCGACGCGCGGGCCCCACCGCACACTGTAGATAGCTACAGTGCGGGCTACAGTGCCGCGGGGCGCGGAGAGGCCGCGATTTTGGCCTCCCATTATACAATCGATGATTTCTAATATAAGGCTCCATGTAAATGCTTAATGTTAAATGAAAATAGCTTTCTTTGTCTTCAATTTAGCTTTAGTATAGAACTAGGAGCATTTACTATAGAAAGATCTTCTGATGAGGATATATCCATAGATAATGGTGATTATCCATGTTTGAACTGGAAGGAAATATTGAGTGTAACACATCGGTTACACTCAATATTTCCTTCCAGTTCAAACATGGATAATCACCATTATCTATAGATATATCCTCATCATCTTCTTTTGTGCTCATCTCTTCTACAATAAGAAATAGATATGCTCTCTGTATTTAGTCAGCTTGTGTGAAAAATTTTACATCATTTGTTTTTTCTAGGTCGCTGCAATACAAAAGGTGGTATCAGGCATAAATGCTTTTGTATGTGCTAATCTTTTACTTCATCCAGTAAACGCCACATGATGGGGCCAAATCTGTATGCATGAAGCCTCATTAATCAGATAATATAGGTGTTTTTTCTTTGACACTAGGAGATGTTTTGTTTTGCTCCTGAGAGGATCATAGTATAATATACTCAATTTTATGTCATGTATGATTGTGTCTCACATTGTCAGAATTGCTTAGTATGTACAGTTCTTGCATATTTTTCTATTAACCATGGTTTGCTTTGACGCGCTCTCCAATTTCTCTTTTACACATTGCACGTATTAAACTTTGCTTAAAAAATTGAGAGATTTGCATTGCTACCCAATTCTCTGAGTGCTTGCTTGCAATTCTGTTTTCCGGCAGCTCTAATTTCTCCTGTTTTCGTATTTTGTTTCTTTTTGAACATTAACTGAATATAACCGTCTTTCAATTGAATATTCCTAAGACGCTATATTCGGAGGCCCACCAAGAAGTTCTATCCCATGTGAGCACTACATAGGTTAAGCTGAGCTGCATGCCTAAGTTGTAAATTAGAATACATGTCATTTTGCATTGTTTTAAGTACTAGCCAACCAATTGCCTAATTATCTTTAACTTGAGAACATGCTAATATGTGAATTAGTTCAAAATAAAATGTCAATATTTTAACATCTCATGTCTGAACCCTATAGCTTTATATGTATATTGTTATTTATAGTGAATTCAAGCTTGCCATTTTGGTTGCATTATATCATAGGATACGAGTACGCACCGCGTATGATTGTGCCTTATTCTTACTTGCTCAACACTTGATGCGGTACTATTTGTTCTGTGTCGTAAAGTGGTTTGTGAATCCCTTATGAATATGATATGGTATTTCCATTTCCAACAAAACCTCCATTGCCTCTTGGTTATAATTTAGCGGGGATTGTGCCTTATGCTTACTTGTTGACACGGTACTATTTTTCTGTGTATTACTTGTGAATATGATCCTGGTATTTCCATTTTCAACAAATCTCCATTCTCTCTCGGTTATATTGTAGCGGGCGCAGCAACGCGCGCCTTGTCCTTCTAGTATTTATACATGTGTGATGGAATACCTGGGTGATCGAGCCTTAACTCAATAGATTGATCAAACATGCTGCAGTAATCCGAGTTGAACTTTGCCAGCAGACACAAAAGAAAAGCAAGCAAGAAAATGCTATGCATTACTGAGAACTATAAGCCAGCCCCACGGAGAGAATAAATCCCTGAGTTTGCATACAAAATCATTAAATGATCAATTGGATGCTTATTTGTTGGAAAAATGTACAACGGCAGTTATATGAGCATGTATTAGTACTTTCGTTGTGGACAGAGTGCCATCAATCCATGAGAATAGAAAGGTACACAGATCCTGTAAAAAAGAGATTTGATCAGAAATATTAGCCGTGCAAGATGCATGTCACCATAGAAAAGAACTGACCCATAAATGAGCATTTCTAGTTTAGGACCTTACACATAAAATAAGTAGGAAGTAATTGTACTTAAGAAATAGAAAAAAATAACAGTTTGCACAGCAGGAGCTTTAACCTTAGATGTTGCTATGAGCAGGCATGTTAAAGAAGCTCCAAAACACACACTGTAATTAACTGAACTCCTTAGATAAGAAGTGGGATCCAAGAAAATTAATTCAGTGGACAGCCGAGGATTGTCCTTGTCGGCAGCATCGGAATACTGTACATGCCTCATTGCGTCTTGCCGTTACGAATCAATGCGGCATGACTGATGCAGCGGAAGGCGTCCTGAATTTCTAATGGAACTACCGGCTGTAGAATTTAATCAGCGGCACATATATATAGGAATCGGGCGTATCCATATATAGGAGCAAAAATGCTACGAAAGCAAACCTTCAAGATTTCACTTACTGGATGGCTGGGTGCCGTGGTGCAGGAGATATTGAATCAAAACATGGATCAGACTGTAAAGGGAACGTCACAGTTTATACAACAAATTAAATTCAGGGAATTGGTTCATATAAAAAAGTCTCCTACTACACTACAGTTGTAGATTGAATAAGAATATGGATCATATGAAAAAGAGAATATCACGTTGCTTACCTCAGATCAGTAAAACTTGTTTCATAGCTGAAGCTGATTCCGGCCAACGCTTCGGAATATCGCTGGGACTTCAGGCCGCTGCTAGAAGTGCATCTTGATCTGAAATTCTTGGCCACGGCGCTGGCGACAGGGCTTAATTTGTCTGCAAAATCAATCACGTACGGGATTACCATGCATGGCTTATACTACTGCATGTAGTTTGATACTCCCTGATTGGTCTAGCATTGCATACCTTTGGCCAAGTAGAGGGCCGCTGTCCGCCGCTGCTAGTCACTACTCGATCGGCAGATGTCGGAGATGGCGCAACCATTGGCCACATCTACCACGCGCAAAACCGCACGACTGTACGATGTGCACTTGCACCAGGAGGACACGCAGGAGATGATCAAGGCAACATCTTGATTGGAGATCCTTGGCCACGGTGCTGGCGACCGGAGCTTAATTACTTCTTTCACATCGTCGCTAGGGCAGGTTTTAGATTATTTAGGTGTGCGTGCCGTGGAGGGTATCTAGCTATTAATCTTACGGCTATGGATACCTAGCAATACGATTGGATGGCTAAACTTTCTTTTTACGTGAGAATTAACGTGGAGGCTTTTACGGTGCCTCCAATTAGTAAATATAAGATATAAGACTAGATGGAATCATATAGGTAAATCACTTTCATTTGTGGGACAACACTCATCACTTATCACTGCACATCAAAGAAATGATCTGTCACGAGTTTCCATGATTAATGAACCTGGGATGGAAGATTGTTTCCTGCAGGATAACGATTGGAGAAGCACAAAGACGCCACAAACCGTCCAGGGGAAATGCAGATAGATGCCTGAGGAGACGCAGGGAAGGATGGCACGTTTGCTTCAAACAGACCGAATGGTTTGGCCACGCCAACGGTTCTGTCGGAGCTAAGAACAAACGTAGAGACATGGGTGAGATCGTTTCACTACGAGAGCAGATCGACGAAGAAGCTGGTCGGGAAAGAGGAAGCGTTGAGGTTTGCCGAGAGTACTGTGAGCAAGATGACCATGGTCTGTTCGACCATTCATGAGCTGAGACGCCAGGTTGTTGATAAAGAGGCTTCGATTTTTTTATATGTGCTTCTATTGATCAATTTTTTTGTCCTCTAAGTCATGTTTTCTGAATAGTCCTTGTCATTCAGGCAATTTCGTGATGCATGGACAAGTTGGCTCCTAGACAGGTTAGGAGTTTTGGACATTTACATTATGTTTAGTTTCTTTCTGTTTCTGCTTGGTTTTAACTTCAGTATTAAGCTTCCATGCGATCTGATCTAGCACTATATTTGTAACACCTTAAATTTTTTAATTGGAAGATCATGCTTCTTGTTGCTTTATTTGAAGCTTTTGTTCATGGTTCTGGTAATTAGTTAATTATTCTGCATCATAAATCTACCAAGGGCCAGAAATCGAGCCATTTAGATCCAGCTTCTTCAGGAAAGGGTCTATGAGATATTTCCATCTAAGATCTGATCGAATTTGATCCGAGAATATGGTGCCTGCGCAACATAAATACCATACAAAGCAGGCGAGGCCTTCGGCAACTTCCACGTCTCTGCACAGCTCGTGCTTCTCCACGCATATGCATATATTCTGCATCATCATCATGTTTCGGGTTCTTCATGTTGCCTGAGTTTTGTTTGCAATCTTGAAGAAAAATGCTAAGCAATAAATTAAGGAAATACTCCCCGTGTTCCGTAATGTAAGGCGTATAGTTTTTTTTAGGAAAATTCCAAAATATAGGGTATATTGCGTTTTATGAACAATTTTACGCATCAAAAAATGAGTTTCAATCTATAACGGAGAGATTTAAAGGATTGTTTTCAATTTGTGATTTTTAGGGACTCCTCTCTCCGAATTGTTTCCGGCAGAAAATGATTCCACCGTACGCAAAATTCCCACGTCTTAATATTCGTGCAAAAAACTATACGCCTGACATTCAGGAACGAAGGGAGTATGGTTTAAGTGAAAATCGGATACATGATGTGGGTAGAGGCACGGACCAAGTTTTGTTGTTTCCATGTTGTACTCGCAGTTAAATCAAAGCTTTAGTTATTTGCTCTACTTCATCTGCAATTTCAGAAAAAAAAAGGTTTATGATGTACGGCTAACATTGCATCTGTTATGTTAGGTTTATCGGAAGATGCAAATATTACAAGTAATCCGGTCAGTTAGTTAGGTCTGGCCAAAGCTGCAAATGTATAAAACAGTAAGCCTATTCTTTTTAGCAATCATTACAAGAACACACGTTAGGAAAATGTATGTGCAAGTCGATTAAAGAGCCAAAATTTGTAATTCATGGGGAGATCATTTTTGAGACGTGGCTCCCAAAGTTTAAGAAAATATGAAGTGCATTCTGCATACGTTAAATGTTCCTGCAAAAGTAGGATACAATGGACATGGCAGCCATTTAATTAGTTTAGTGTATTGCCAATTCTTTATCTTAAACAAGAAAGTCCTTTGTAGCTGATCTAGGTCTTTGCAAATATTGTCCCTTTGGTTATTAGCAGTGTCATTATTAATAGATATGCAACTTCATGACCTCATCATATGATATACTAGAAAGATACCCCGCGCGTTGCAGCGGGAACTTTTTATAAAAAAATGTAATATAAATGAAAGGACATATGCAAAAAAAAAAAATCGGAAATATTCAGGAATCGATTGAGCACCATAACCGAGAGTCTAGATTTAATAAATGTAGATTCTTTGTATATTTAACAACTAAAATTGATGTGGCATTGTATGGATAAAATAATTTGTAATGCAATTTTCATGGATGGATAGAAAATCATTAATAAATGGTTGATGACATGGATAAATAATGGCTCAAATAGTGGATGATGTGGCTTAAGTAATAGATGATGTGTGATTAATAAGTATTAGTGGAGATGATATGGATAATTGATTGGTTAAGAGTATTGATGATGTGGATAGCTTGCATGTTGAGATAGAAAATAATTAATGCAAGTTAGTGGGGTTTTGCTTTATAAGAAGTACTAGATGATACCCCGCGCGTTGCTGCGGGAATACGAAAATAAGCATGAAAGATGTATGGACAATCTAGCATGAAAAAGAGAATATATTACTTAACAGTATGAATATTTTTTCTGCACACACAAGCAACTCTAAATATATTCATTTGAATGCAAAATAGCTTGTCATTCATCGTTCAAAAAAATTGTGTTGTCATACAGTATAATAGTCTACACGAATCTAGTAAAACCATAGAGAAAAAGAGTAAACAGTACAATACAAATATATTACATGGTAAAAATGCTATTTTCAAACTCAATTTCTTGGTCGAAAGCAAACTCTTGATACAGAGATTTAGACAATCAATAGATTACACCTCAGATGAAGCAAGTAAAATGATTGAGGAAGATGCTTCCATTTGTATATAGGCCGTAACCAGAAAGCACATGGTATAGCTAAAAGCTCCCATTTCCTTTCCGATAGAGGGTTTTCAAATCTTCAAGGTGATGCTCACAAATCCTTGGATATCTAAACAACACAAAAGAGGTTATAATGTGGATTGGATAAACTACATCTTAACGTTGATTCAGTGGCACCAATATGACGCAAAATAACTGAATTATCAATATGCATTACCTCAATTTGCTGCAAAAAAATATATTAATCTGAATAAATAGTGTTGTGCACTGGTGGTATGGCAGGGGACCATTTACGTTATAATCCAAAGAAAATAGGTATACTGAATCAGCTTGCAAGAATAACAAAATCTCACAATTACCAACACAACACTAATCTAGGAAGCATTTGCATAGTAGTAGAATGTTGCAAATTATTACCTGATAAAGTGCATCACCAAAGTCTTTTGCAGTAAATCTACTGATGATGATCTCACGTTATTTTTTTTGTTAAGGACTGCCAAACAAAAATAAAGCCTTGATGACATTTTTTTTTATAAAGATGCCTTGATGACATAAGCGATAACAGAAATGTACATGTACCTATGATTTTGAAAACAGAAGCTCTTCCTTTCTGGCGCTCACGGTTCATGGGCCGTAGGTGTTATGGAAGAAGGACAAAATCATCAAAAGGAACAAATCGGCAAACACTTGGTCTTCAAGAGTGAAACGAAATAGAGTAGACCAGAAAAAAAACCTAGGATACAACTTTAGTGCAAGTGGTCAGGCGGGGGATGAGGTCCAGGAGCCGATAGCTATTGCTGGAGGCGGTGGCAAGGTAGAATCAAGGTTGCCAGTTTGCCACAGCTGTCTAGAAAATGCGACGAAAGTTGGGACGGCGGGACTTGTCACACCTCACAGATCCAGAGGATGCCATGTGTTCGGCCCGTCGTCGGCACTCGCCGTATCATCTTAACTAGATCCCCTGGCGCGGCTCGCCGCGCGCCACCCGCTTTTGACAATGATAATCTTTTTGGTAAAAGTTATGATAAACATCGTTAATACGACAGTGAACAATTATATACAAAGTAGTGGCAGTATAATTTTAGAGCGAAGCACAATGCCTTCTCATACATTAAATTTACACATGTAAGAGTCTTCAGAATAGATAGGTCTTTCATTACAACATCTAAAAACTATCTAAGTTAGGTAAACATAGATAGGCAGATCGAGAGACACCAGCATGACCATAAAGCACTGAACATCGTCATAGATGATAGTGTATTCGAGGCAGCTCTTCATGTAGTGGTGAGCTATTTGGATAGCAACCTGGATTCCACCTCAAAACAATGCTATCATCCTACAACATACCAAACATGTGTTATTTTCTAAAAGGAGCACATGAAGGCACAACGGAAGGTCAAACATGTCTCTGGGGCGAGGCAGAATAGGGTAGATGCAACTACATTACTAATTAAAAATCTGAAAGCAGCACGAACAAAAAGAAAACCACATACAGCGCGTACAACGAATATGGTCAGATGTAAGGTGGATGCTATCCTTGCACGCATTCATTATTTATGAGGGGATCTCGCAGATTATTTGTTCCACTACCATATTGTTGCATATAGGTGAACATGCACATAAAGAATAAGTTCTATATCCTACAGACTTGTAAATGTTTGTTAGGTGTGTCTTTCACTGAGAAAATCAGTAAAAGCAGCAAATATCAATGAAATACACTATACAATAAGACATGAGTGATTCACCTATGAAAAAATTAATCAGAGACAAACCATCGGAAGACTCTAGTAAGTTCGAAAAAAAGGATGCAAATATAAAACTAATGCAGCAATGTTGGCAGTAGATGTGAATTGTGACTTTAATCAAAATAAATATGAGTTTTCTAGTCAGCTTTCTAATTTTCTGTTGTCCCTGAAAAAATAACCTCCAACAGAAAAGATAACAAAGCTCCATCTATATGACATAGATAACTATCAACTGCATGATTTATTGGCTATGAAGTTTTACCGATAACATATAAAAATGAGAACATAAAAGCAATTGAGTGATTAAACAATTTGGTAGCTGACAGCTATGAAAACAAATGAGCATCATAGAAAATATATACTAAGCAAAGGCAAACGAAAATAGCTAAGACCACTCACTCTCTTTGTTCTGACAATAATTAAGTAGTTCAGGTAACAGAACCTAGACCAACGATCTGTGTTGAAGGTTCAGAGAAAAAATATATCATATTTAAAATTGTTCTCACTAAGTTATTTGTCTGCAGTGTGATATGAACTGTGTAGAGAGAGGTGAGGTAAGAGAAAACAGCCAAACCAACAAATATGCACTAACGCTCTGTCAACAAAAACTGTTGAGCCCTAAATATGCATAACCAACATCTGTTCCGTTCAAAAAGTCTCAGTTTCTGCTAGCATAACCTTGTCTTTCTGCCTTTTTATCAGCTGTTAATCCTACGCATCTCATTCTCAGCAAAAAAACCTGCTGCACGATTAAAGAACATACACTCGTATTAACCTTGGAAATGTGACAGTATGCCAACTAAGTGAAACGACTACAGATCAATTCGCAATAAAATTAGCTCCTAAAATAATGCTCTGCTAAGGTCTATGAAACCTCATGGGTCTGAACTATAGACTGGCAAGCAGGAAATTCATGTGGTGATGTTTAACCTGAGTATCATGTAAGAATATCATGCAGGACTGTCGAGGCATTGCACTGGGACACCCTGCCGGCAGAGTGTAGAGAGCATTCATAGTTTTAACAACAACTGCACAGAGTAAATGTGATTAAATACAAAGGCTATATAAGAGAGAAAGGAATCCTACAGCAGCCACAAAAAAGCAAAAGTGATCAGCTGGTCAATTTAGTTAATCATTCAAATATTCAACCTTCCATCAATATGTTTACAGTATCAAACAGATCAATCAAAATATGGTCTAAAACAGAGAATAAAAACTTCATAATAAGGCTTTAGGTTCAAAACAATTTTCTACCAAGCACTAAATGGCTGGTAACCACAACATGATTGAGCACATCAGATTCATCATCGCAAATTTAATTTTATAATGAAAATGGCAAGGAAACTATTTAAATTTTCCAAATGGATGGTATATGCTGCAGAACTAAACAACATTCGTCATAGCAGTAGAATTGCAGCTAGTACTAAATCCAACAAAAAGGGCCAGCCTAGGTTGGCCACTTCAAACCATACATGCACACTGCATAGAGAAGTTCATACCTGAAAAATGATAGATGGCAAGCTCCCGTGTCAATCTCCGCCCTACTGAGCTGCAGAAAAAAAGGGATGCGGAACTGAGAGAGAGTAAGAGCTCTCCAATACCGTCGGATCCAATATAGCAAATCCAGTACCTAAGAGAGTAAAATGGATAAGTAAAATAGCAATCACAAACACTGTTTTAACAAAAAGCCTAGAACCATAGAACAGATCAGTAAAAAGCTAATACCATAAAATCTTTGCCGATAGCTGGCAGCCAGATAATTACCTAGGCATTGCAGTCTTGCCGGCACAATGTGATTCAGAGCATCTATACTCAGTGCCATACGGAACTGCAGAATGGAAACTACCACAGGAAGAGAACCAACAGGTCCCAATCTTCTATACAGCCTCATCGTCTTCCTTTAGAATAGACCTGAACCTACAAAATAAAAGGTAAATCAAATATAAACCAGAAAAACAGAAATGCAAAACAGAAACGACGCAGGGAGAGATATAAACTTCTGAAAAGTACCTAATTGGACTGATGCATACAGAAGTAAGATAATACAATTAACGATCCATGAAAATAGTGAGATCTATTTAATAAATAGCAACCAGCTTTATATGGCCGCACTGCCAATGATCAGAAACCCTTGCGCTCCTTGAGGCCCCATATGCAAACCTACACTCATTAACCATTAAGTGGTTCAATTAAGATTGCACAAGTTATCTGTAGAATATGGTGATGCGAACCATCCTAAAGCAATATAAAAGCTTGCCGAACTATGCTAACAGTTTCAATAAAATGTTGTTAAGTAGAAGCAAAGCACACGAACTGATGGATGGTAAACCAAAAAGCCATTAACGTATCTGTGTTACCGAATTATGAAGGGCTAAACATATAGAAACTGATGTAAAATATGCTACAACTTTACATATATTTTTGGTTGTGAGCATTTAGAAATAGATGGACACGCTAGTACATCAATCATTGGTATGTACCTACTTTCTTATCAATGAAGAGGAACCCCAGTTCGTAAATTTGCTCGTCTCGATTCTCTTCTCCCAGATTCGTGTGAGGCGCATAATGATTTTCCATCACGGCCCTCGAGAAGACAGGTTCTTCACTGAACTGGTCTGCATTCCTGTTGTGCAATTCAAAGAAAACAACCAAATCGTTAGCAATTTGAATGGATGCATGCAGCATGCAATTTCCTAGAATTGAAGCGGAAGATTGGGGAGAAGCAAAATAGAGGGCTGACTGAAGGTGCAGCTCTGCCGCCTTATCAGACTTCCAAGACCAAAACCCGTAGGTCTCGCTCCTTCGTATGGCAGCAGCCTGTGCAGTCCTTCGGATTATCTGCAGAAACACACGCACAACCGAGATCAGCGAACACTGTGTGGCGGATCCAACCGGAGGGGAACCAAATCGAGGCACATAAGAGGTGTGTGGGGGACGGCACCAAGGCAGTGGTCGCCCTTGACTTAGCCGACGCCGCCGCCATCCTCGTCCTCCTTGGCGGCGCCGAGGCCAGCGCAGGTGAGCGAACAGCGCCGAGTCCATGCCGGCGGGCGGCGAGTTGCGAGGAGCGAGAGGTGGACGCGGAGGCGAGGGAGCAAGGCCCCCGTTCCCTTCCTCCGCGACCTTGCAAGGCTTCGCGAGCGGCAGCGCGGCCGAGTCCCAGAACCACGAGGGCAGCATAAAGCCAAAATAGACTACATAAGGAACAAAAGGAACCGTGAGAACAAAGAAGGAGAAGAAATCAAGACCAAGAAAGAAGATCCGATCCAAAAAGAAGGAACCAGATGAGAAAAAAAATCTGAGAACCCCCACGGGTCAACCATGGCTCAGCTCAACCAAAGCCACCACGAGCTCCTCTCCCCCAATCGAAATCGAAAACCATGGGGCGGCGGCGGATCTGAACTCATGATGGAGTATCCCTTCAATTAGCTCCTCTCCCCCAATAGACAAAAAAGAAGACAAAACCAACGAATCAATCCCACAAAACCAACGAATCAATCCCCACGGCCAAAGAAATCAAAAGAAGCCAACGAATCAAATCCCCACCGCCAAAGAAAGCAAAAGAAGCCAATGAAACCCCCGCGGGTCATCTTGCATAGCGTCAGATTCGGCCGGAGTCGGCGAAGCAGCGGTGGATCTGAAGCTACGACGGTGAAACTGTAGAGAGCAGAGGAGCCAAAACCTAGATCGAGAGAGAGAGAGAGAGGAAAAGCAGAAAAGCAAGGCGGGGCAAGCTCCTCTCCACATCGGGGCCAGGGATAGGACCTCGCTGTACCCGCTGTCCACTTGCCCCGTCCAAAATCAAACCCCCACCGGACACGGAGTAACAAACACACACCGACAGGTGGGCCAGGCCAATAAGAGGGACCAGCCCAAAAAGAGTACCACTAAAACCAGAACCATACGCGAAGGCAAAAGCACCTGCTGGCAGGTGGACCTGGCCAGAAAAGAGGCCCACAAAACGGTGGCCGATTAGCTAAAAACGTGGGTCGGTCCGAGCAGTCCATGGGCAAGAAAAACACCCCACGACGGCGCAGGAGAAGAAACCGTTTCTACCCCAGAAAGGAGATGCAACCCCGTACCGATTAACACACCTTCTAAGCCACTGCAGAGCGGGACCAGTCGTGGTTGGGCCCAGCGGCAGTGGGTAGGCGCGGAAGCACGAAAGTAGGCATAAAATTGAACGCTCCAGATCGACTCCATCCGACGGCCAGGAATCCAAACGCCTGAGGAGGCTCCTTGGGGTCACCCCATTTACCTCCTTCGATTCTTGCAGCAGTATAGCTGGAGCATGTTTTTACTCCATGGTGAATCCTCATGGAAAAAATGTGGAAACAGAGTACAGAATTGAAGGCTAGGCAAGGGGCAGTGAGGGTACATATGTGTTGTGGGGTGACCGGCTGGAGGAGAAACACGAACATGAAGCGACGTTGGTGGATATTGAAGGAAGGAGATGAGCAGGCAAAGGTGGAATGGGAAGCTGCATCGCTTCACGGAAAGCAGCGAAAGAGACGGAAGGATGGGCTGTGTAGACCGGAACCGAACGGATGGAATGGAAACTGAACGCACAAATGGAATAGAGGTTGCTCAGGTATGATTGAACGCACTAACGAAACATATGTACGGTACAACTTTGTATGGATTGATTGACCGGGTGTGTCACGGTGAAGACAACAAAATGGAAGGATGGCGATGAAAATTGTGCGACTGTGATTTATTGATGATGTGGCTATGCTGCATGTGGAGATAGAAAATTATAGTGGGGTTTTGCTTTATAAGAGGTATAGATTTCAGGACCAGATTCTACTAGATTTAACAGAGTCTTCGCTGGTTCTTGTCGTGGTCGTGCTGGTACATCCTCCTTCCCACAAACCACCGCTTCTGAACATGGATTTTCACTGCAATTTTGACTTATTAGTAAGTATGCAGAGTGTTAATCAAGCCAAAAGTATGAAGAAATTCTTTAAACCATTAGTTATTTCTTTATTCATGTATATTTTCGTTGGTAATCTTCTTTTGGTGACTCTAACTTGAAATGAGCTAATGTGACATGAACTGAATGCTTATTCTAGCTCTAATCAGGTAGTTGTGAAGTCTTTGCTGGAGGCAGGGTGGAGCGAGAAATGAAGCCAACCATCGTTCACATTCTCAAGTAGGCGTTTCCATTTGGTAAATGACGTCCGGGTTTCTAATTGCTGATGAGAGGTGGTTGATTGAAGGGAGGACAGGGAGAGAGATGTGACTGGACAAAGGTCTTACGTGTTGTTTATCGCAATGATATCGAGTATCCCATACAACCTGCACATGGAGTATTTTTTGCAGGATAGGAATAGAAAAGGAGAGGGGGTGCACATGATGGTCGAGGGAAGGGATCAAATGAAATATATTCTGATTTATAACATATATGATGTTCTTGATGCACTGGACATGATAGAATAACTTTTGATATATAAAAGAAGATAGATGATGGTTCATATTAGAGATTTCGAAATGAGATGCTATGATCAATTCTATCTTCTAACACTTACGGTACAGTATTAGTTTACTCCTGAGGCATGTATGTTGTTTGAAGAGGCTCAAGTGCACATATTTTTATTGTCTCCATCTTTAGAACCAATTTGTACACTACAAGAAATATGCTAACTTATGACCCTCGATATCGGTCACAGAAATGGTCATGAACTGTCATTTATGACCTTTTTGTGACCAAAAATGATTGGTCAAAAGATGAGCGTCACAAATGGCAGTATGTGACCTTTTTTGGGGATTGGTCATAGACGATTGTGACCAAAAATAAAGGTCACGGAATTTATGACCAATTGTTTTGGTCACGGGCAATCTGGCCAGTCCACGTCAGATCCAACGTGGCAGAGCTGACGTGGCAAAATTGTGACCAAATGACATGGTCGTAAATCAAAATCAGCCCAGTCCAACTTAGCAGTCTAAATGGGCCTGGCCCAATAACTCAGCCTATTTAATGTTTTTTCTATGTAATTCGAACGACTATATGGGCCAAGCCCAACAATTCGGCCCTTTTATTTTCTGCAACGTGGCCTTTTTGGTCCAACAATTTCTGACTATTGGGTCCCAATTGTCAGGTTCTGGACAGTAGGTCCCAGCTGTCAGTTTTCTGTATAATGGGTCCCAGTGGTCATGTTTTCATAAGTGGGTCCCAATTGTCAGTTTTCTGTACGTGGGTCCCGGTTGTAAGAATCACATTCTTCATTATTTAAATTTGTCAATATATAAATTACCAAATTGGCACAGAATCAAAACACAAAGTGATACTTCAAATAACAGCAGACAGAATCAGTCTGGAGCTTCTGCTCTACAAATAACACAATACAATGGTAATCATACAATGGCAATCACAGTTACAATCTCTTCGAGTGTAATAACTATGTTAAGATCTACAAGTGACATCTTCAGCATGGAGCTCCTTCGCATCAGAAACTGGGCACCCGCTCCTGACATATGAACCACATGCCTTCCTTGCCTCCCTGACAAATGAATCAGCAGAGAAAAATCAAAAAAACTAGAGCCAATATATTATGAACGGACCAATCAAAAAAAGGACATAGTTCTTGATAACACATATTTAGCTAGTTCCAGGCCTTTTATTCTCCAGCTAGTTAAGATGAGATACTCATTCATACAAGAAAACAGAGACAATATGAATATTCGCAAGTGCATGTAAAATTTAAGCACCAGAACAGATTTACCAAACCAGTCCATGCAAAGAGACAGGGATACCATCAAGCATACCAGCTAATATGCAGGGCGACAGTCCGTGCAGTAGCTAGGGATGAGAGCTTGCTCCCATTGTACCTGGACGGTAAACAAAAAAACAAGTTATGGCAGCAGAAGCATCGTGCTTTATTCTTGAGGGATGGTGAAATAAGGTCCAGCTACTACTATAAGAGGTTGCAAGTTAGGATCAATTGATCCTTACATAAGGCAGTAAGAAACTGTGCTCGTGTATGAACGAAAAAATAAACAAAACATTGAAGTGCACCCGTACTTGAATGATGTACTTGTGGTGCACCATGATCAGCTTCTCCTGAGCCGCGACTCGGTGGAGCTCCACAATCATCCCAGAGCACTCCCTGCAAAACCAGATTGAACACCAAACTGTTGTAAGCACAAAAACAATACAGAATATGATCTTGTAAAACACTTTAAGCACAACCAGTATAATGTGAGCTATAAACCTACCATCTTGTCGGATTTGGCTGTCATGAGCTATAAAACTGTTATAGCATCCATGTACATGTAATTATTTTTAATTTCAGTTATTACTTGTTGACACCAAATGGACTTATATTTCAAGTGATAGCATCATCATCATATTTCAAGTGAATTGCTACAATGAAGCAAACGAGGCATGTTGATCAAAACAAGAAAATAAGATGATAGTTCTGGAAATAGTAAACTTGGAAGTCAATATGACCACAAACATCCTATTGCGGTCACAGTTACTAGTAAAGCAGAGATCAAAACTAGTGATAAGTGTGCATCTCGATCTACAAATGTGCCAGATTTCTTATCCAGCCAAGCTGTAACCAAATGCCAACACTATAAATTTATTTGTAATCACAGAGTAGCTGTAAACATTATCTATACATGTAGCAAGATCTCTCTATTCCCAGGTTTCATCATTATGATCTCGATTAACAGATGAGCAAGCATCACCATATCGTGAGAGAAGAAATAGATAGAGATTACCGATCTGGGGAAGGAGCCGATCAGTGCGGCGCTTGGGGCTGGCCGCTTGTGGGTCTAGATCGAGGTTGAGGGATACCCGAGGTGCCACCATCCGAGGAAGCCGCACCTGACAAACAACCAAGAGAGAAAATGTCAGAGCCGTTTCGTCTCTGCTGTGACAGGACGGAAGAAGAAGATGGAGAAAGGGATCCGGGAAGCATGGTGTGGAGGGCTCTACTGGTGGGGATGGGGGGAGACGACCCCCGGCGCATCCCACGAGAACCCTAGGCGCAGCTCCGTGCCTCCGTCTTCGCATCCTCATCAACACTATGTTCAATTTACCACCTCGCAGGTACCTGACCGAACAACACTGTTTTGTTCACAGCCTCCTTGTCTCTGCTCCACTTCTGCAACCCACGACACAAAATAGTAAATGCTTCAACTTAAGGTACTATGTGGATTGCAGTAGCTAGTAAGCATCCACAAATGAAGTAAATGCTTTAATTTTACTATTAGGTAGAAGATCAGATGCTCTCTGCTGTAATACGTGTTTCAACTTAAGGCAGTATGTGGATGTAATTTTGTATAAATAAGAGCCCAGAAAGCAATAATAATAAGTCTAGTTCGATTTTAGATATTGGTGCACGGACACCTAATGATTGGACGATGTGTTAATTGGACAACGCTACATTGATGCATCATCATGCTGAGTAAAGTTAAGAAGATATTGGCTATAACAGCACCACATAAAAATACACAATGACAAGTTCAATCGAACAGAGCCAGCAAGAGCTAATCAATGCAGTAAGCTAGTATAAATTCTAACAAGTGACATAAGAAGTACAACGAAATAAATCAATGCAGTAAGCAAATCGAACTTTAGTCAAGACGGAACAAGATTAAACTTTCAAACTCTGAAGATTGAAACCCTAACCTCACTGTCTAAGGAATGCAACCAGCGGGCATGTCTTAAGTTGACTACTAGTTGAAGGAACATTTTAGCGTTACCAATCAATGTCCAATGGACAGATCAACAAATAAGGCATGCGAGGTGCATTACCAGATCTTATTCAGTTACTAGATTACTAATACTGTTGAACAATATGCACATGGTATCATCCATCTATTCTAAGTTCTGAACAATAGTAACATGTCTGAACCTAAAAGCACGATCTGGGTACGGGGATCACACAGCACCTGGATTTCCCATTGTGTACAGGGTAGACTTCCAGGTGGTGATGTTGAGCAGCTTGGTGGGCGTCCTCGCGGGCCGTTCACCCTCATGCTGCAGGTGAGGTCGGAGACGCCGGATCCATGCAGGGCACCAGCTCCATTAGGTTCCATCCATGCTCCGGTGAGGCTCCATCCTCGCGTCCATGGGCGCCTGCAGAGAGAGATATTCATAGCGAGAAACTGAGACATAGAAGGAGTGGGGGAAGAGAGAGAAGCAGCCAGATCGGGGGAACCCTAGCCAGGAGCTGGAGGGAGTGAGGACGGGAGTGACCGGATGTGGAGCAGGTCGGTGCCGAGGTCGTTGGAGAGGAGGCGCGGAACGAGCTCAGCCTCCCTGCCGGCGGTGGCTCGCGTGCTGGCCGCGAGGAGGGAGAACGAGGAAGGAGGGGATGCGGGTCCAGCTCGTGCGCCGTCGCCAAACAGAGGGCGCCGCCCAGAGCCAATCGACGGAACTGCGCGCTAGCCAATGCCGCACGCAGTGCCGGCGAGGGGCCTGGAGGACGCCGGCGCCTCCCTTCTTCGGTCGCGCAGTGGCTCGTCGACGGCGTGCATCTTTCGGTCCCTCTCTGGTAGCCGTCACCGATAGAGGAGAGGATGGGGGGCGGGTGGTAGAAATGAGCTAGAGTTTCAGCGGAAGTCCTGGATATAAACCAGACAGGCACGCTCCCGACCGTCGGATCGAATCGGACGGCGCGCGGTGCTTCAGCAGCTCTCCAACGGGCCTAATAAAGCTGGGCTGGGCCAGTTTCGGCCCAGCTCGGCCGAATAATTATGACAGAAAAAACAAATTGAACTAAAAATCATTTTCTATTTTCCGAGTGCCAAAAACAGGGGTTTTATGAAGAATCTACCAAATATTTGTTGCAAAATTTCACCCAATAATTTTTTCAAAAGAATTACAGAACCATAAACAATGTTTCCGAAGAAAGTTTTTATTTTTCTTGCACAAAAAAATCATTTTTTATTTTCTGAGTGCAAAAAATGGGTTATTTTGTGAAGCAACTACCGAAAATATGTGGTAAGATAGGAGAAATACATTTTCTAAAAATACTATACCACATAATATTTACAATTAACCAAATGGTTGCGTGTTAAACAGTTTCTATCTACCTCTCGTAAAAAAGACAAATTCATGCCGATTCAGTTGGAAGAGGGTCAAATTTGAACTACCGGTGCCTCATGGTTTTCTTATGATTTTTTGAAAAAATCATATTTAGGTACACAAGTACCTATTTCATCAGAGATACAACAAAAGTGTCGCAAGATTTAACCCCTAGCTACGAACGGTCATGTCCGTCGTTTTGACCTATATTGAAATCGGCATACGAAATTCAAAAAAATCAAATAAATGGAAAACCTTCGCGTGGAGTCATGATATGTGACCTAGATAGCACAAAAAAAATATAAACTTGGATTACGGCAATTTTCTTGGAAAAGTGTTCTCAGAAATGAGCTATCATCTATGAAGATTCATGGCTTTCGGGCCAAATGACGAATGTTATGGCCACATTCATGGAATAGTTTGTTCAAATATGCCCATATTGGGCACAAACGTGTATCTTGGAACCGTGAACAATGTTTCCGAAGAAAGTTTTTATTTTTCTTGCACAAAAAATCATTTTTTATTTTCTGAGTGCAAAAAATGGGTTATTTTGTGAAGCAAGTACCGAAAATATGTGGTAAGATAGGAGAAATACATTTTCTAAAAGTACTATACCACATAATATTTACAATTAACCAAATGGTTGCGTGTTAAACAGTTTCTATCTACCTCTCGTAAAAAAGATAAATTCATGCCGATTCAGTTGGAAGAGGGTCAAATTTGAACTACCGGTGCCTCATGGTTTTCTTATGATTTTTTGAAAAAATCATATTTAGGTACACAAGTACCTATTTCATCAGAGATACAACAAAAGTGTCGCAAGATTTAACCCCTAGCTACGAACGGTCATGTCCGCCGTTTTGACCGTATATTGAAATCGGCATACGAAATTCAATAAAAATCAAATAAATGGAAAACCTTCGCGTGGAGTCATGATATGTGACCTAGATAGCACAAAAAAATATAAACTTGGATTTCGGCAATTTTCTTGGAAAAGTGTTCTCAGAAATGAGCTATCATCTATGAAGATTCATGGCTTTCGGGCCAAATGACGAATGTTATGGCCACATTCATGGAATAGTTTGTTCAAATATGCCCATATTGGGCACAAACGTGTATCTTGGAACCGTGAACAATGTTTCCGAAGAAAGTTTTTATTTTTCTTGCACAAAAAAATCATTTTTTATTTTCTGAGTGCAAAAAATGGGTTATTTTGTGAAGCAAGTACCGAAAATATGTGGTAAGATAGGAGAAATACATTTTCTAAAAATACTATACCACATAATATTTACAATTAACCAAATGGTTGCGTGTTAAACAGTTTCTATCTACCTCTCGTAAAAAAGACAAATTCATGCCGATTCAGTGGAAGGGGGTCAAATTTGAACTACAGGTGCCTCATGGTTTTCTTATGATTTTTTAAAAAATCATATTTAGGTACACAAGTACCTATTTCATCAGAGATACAACAAAAGTGTCGCGAGATTTAACCCCTAGCTACGAACGGTCATGTCCCCCGAGTTGACCGTATATTGAAATCGGCATACGAAATTCAGAAAAAATCAAATAAATGGAAAACCTTCGCGTAGCGTCATGATATGTGAAGCGGCTACCGAGAAAGTCGTCAACAATGGCACCGATACATATTCTCGTCAAAAAGACAAAATTCCGTCAATTCAGTTGGAAGCGGGTCAAATTTGAACTACAGGTGCATCGTAGTTTGCTCAATCTTTTTTGAAAAAAATCATTTTCAAGTACACGAGTACCTATTTCATCAGAGATACAATAATAGTTTCGCAAGATTCAACCCCTAGCTACGAACGGTCATGCCCGCCAGTTTGACCGTATTTTGAAATCGACGTAAAGAATTGAAAAAAAATCGAGAAATGGAAAACAATTGCTTGATGTCATTGTTTTGTCGATAAAACTGCATTATTATGATATTATTTATAAATATTACATTTCATTCTTGAATTATTTGAATATTTTGGCAAAGTATACTTTTAATATTCGAAAATAACATAAATAAAGAACACTTTTGTATTATTTGAATGTTTCAATTTAAAATTGTAGTGGAGATGGTTTTCAAGTTTTTATATAGATATTTTAATTTACAAATACTCATAAAAACTTTTTAAATGATTTTGGTTTGAATTAGATGCCTCAAGGGAATTCTTCAAAATAGAGAAAAACAGAGAACACAAAAAAAACGTGAAAAGCCTCTGAATGACGTGACCTTGCAGGCAGCCCATAGCCACCGGCCCAACTAAAACTATTGGTGCCCAACTCGTTTCTATTAATGGGCTTTGTCCCAGATTGATGCAGCAACAATACTAATAGAATCGAGGTTAGAATCCTTCACAAGCGATGCACTGGCATAGTGGTTGGGACGTGTTGTTGCTCGAGGAGCTCGCGGGTTCGATCCCTCATGTGCGTACATATATCTTTTAATTCGCTATTTAGTTGGATTTGCTGGCACGGTATGGTGGGCGGGTCCCACATGTCAGGGGGTTGGGCTGGACCATATGCGGGTCCCACATGTCATGTATTGTAGGGTATGGGTGGGTCCCACATGTCAGAAAAGGTGGGGCGGGTCCCACATGTCATGTATGGTTGGGCGGTCCCACGTGTCAGGCGGTAGGGGTGGGACCCACTTGTCGGGTGGGGTATGGGCGGTCCCACCAGTCAGGGCTGGGTGGGTGTGGGTCCCACCAGTCAGGTTAGCAGCTGACAATGGGTCCTACCTGATAGTGACATATAAGCGAGACAGCTGAGTTGGTCGTCCATTCAGAGTGACATGTAAGCGAAAATGACACATAAGCAGTGACACGTAGACAAGACTGCTGAGTTGGCGGTCAACTCATGCGAATGACCATTTAAATTGGTCGTAACCGGGTAGAAAAAAAGTTCTAGATTAGTGTTATCTGGATTATGACCAATCCATGTAAGCAGATTATGACCTTTTTGACAAATTTGGTCATTATATTTTAGGATTTAGACCCTTCAAAACAGCGCATGACCAAATTATGCAAAATGGTCACAGATCTATGACAATATTTTCAGGTCACTGTCAAAAGGTCATAAGTTAGCATATTTCTTGTAGTGGTATACGAGTGAAATCGTCAATGAACATTGTATACTATTGTAACTACTTGATTTAAATGTGATTCAACGCACATGTGACTTTACTCTCAAAATTGAACTGTCTTCTTCTGATATTTTGTGTAGAGGAAGATATGTGACAGTGCAGCGGGGCAGGGTAGGAAGACAACACATTCACTTCATGCAGAAATGAGGAGATAGCTAAATATATTTACTATTAAATAGGAGTTCGTACGTACGTCACTGGCAGAAATTCTGCCTGACCATCGCTCGATCGATCGATCTCGCTTGTCATCGCTAATATGGGCTGGCACTACAAGAAATATGCTGACTCATGACCCTCAAATTTGGTCACTAAAAGGTCATAATTTTTCATCTATGACCTTTTTATGACCAAAATCTGAAGGTCACATACCGAGCGTCTCAACCGGTCATATGTGACCCTTTTTTTTTTGAATTGGTCATAACCATCTATGACCAAATCTGAGGGTCATAACTGTTATGACCAATTTATTTGGCCACGCGTTGTCCTGCGTAGCCACGTCAGATCCTACGTGGACAGTCCTACGTGGCAAAATTGTGACCAAATCAGAAGGTCATTGAACAGATTCAACCCTGTCCACGGTGGTCATCCATATGGGACAACCCATTAATTTTTCTCTAATTTCTATTCGAATAAACTGCTTCTAGATATGGGCTAGGCCAACTTTGTCTGACCCATTTAACTTTTTTTTCTCTAATGTGTGGTCGGATGAATTGGCCCCCAGCCATTTATTTACGGGCCTTGGCCTTTTTACGTTGTATAGATTTCCTGGGCCGTGGCCTTTATAGAGTCCAAAGATTTTGGGCCCATGGCCTCTTTAGCCCAGTTGCACAGTATAGGCCGAAATTCAAATATGTATTAACAGGAATTCAAATCCATTTGAATTCAAATTCAATTTGAATTTGAGTAAATTTGAATTACAGCAATTAACCCAGGTATTCAAATAAACACATCATCACATAACTTAATCACATATTCTTCCAGGTTCAAATCACATAGCCAAAATTACAATATTCAAGATCAGGTTCATCATCACATAGACATTATCAGGTACCATCAGGTCTACATCCAGGATCATAACTTACATCATCATCATCCATCATCAACATCCAAAACCAGGTTCACATCACCATCAGACCATAACTTACCATCCTAGCTAACTTACCATCCTATCTTGTCCATCATGGTACCATGCTCACAGAGCTCTAGCACCGAACAGTGACATGAGTTGAGCCAACTCTCATGTGTTTCATCAGTCTTCTTGCGTAGCTTTTGATGCTCTATGTCACGTACAGCTTGTGCGGCTTCGGATTTTGCAGTCTTCCTCTTCATTTCAGCCAGCTCTGCTTGCATAGCATCGTTTTGGACCTTCTCCATCTGCAGCTTCTCCTCAAGCTCAGTGACATGTGCAGCCACAACATCTAATTTACTCGACTTCTTAGATGAGCTTGGTTCCAGACCAACATTCCCAGGAATGTGCTTGACGGGCATGTGTTGGTCAGAACTTCGGAAACAGCATCGATATCAGATTTTGGTTTTTCTCCTTCTGGTACAGGCGCATTCAATATGGCCTCCATGTCACTCTGCAGATATAGAATTACACATAAGCATGCAAGGAGTAATGAGCAAACACTATGTTGAGATTCACAAACTTCTATCAAACAATCTAGGTTATAATGCAACAACATGCTAAGTTACTAACTTCCATCAAGTATCCAATTTACTTACACAAACTAAAAGGGATTTCTCAAATTAACAACCATCAAACTATTTGCTTATATAGTAGTAGTAGGAACATTACTGGAGCATACACCTACAGCTATTAACTAAGATGATCACATACACAGGAGCATGAACTTGACCAAAGGCAAGTACCAGACAAACATTAGTACTAGTACCAGATTCACAAGCAGCATATTTACATGTAAGATGACATAAACCCTGATTCACAGGGGGCACAGAAACAAGTCCAGAAAGATGTCATGATCAACAATGGCACATGTGACTTACTATAGCCTTCTGGACTTCTGGGGAGTATCCATCTTTTTTGCTGAAGTGTGTGACCCTAAAACAGTCGACAGCAAACAATGCTTCATCGTTAAGCTCCTTCCTCTGAAACATTTTTCATATAGAAGACAATAAGCTTACAAGACAAAAGTTGCTTAGGACTAGTCTTCTGCTGAAAAACATGAGCATTCTTACCTTGGCGTAGATATGGGCCGCATAGCAGCGAGAACCAGTGTTCTGCTGGAACTAGACTTTCTCTCGATTAGTCCTAGCACTGTCGCAAGTTTGCTACAATTGAAAAGGGGTTTGGCTAATTAGAACAGCAGGTACATGGTAATGCATATAGTAGATAGATGATGATAATTAGGAAAGTAAGCATAAACAATGCATACTTTGTGTCTTGGGGTAGACCACAGTTCTACTAGTTTTTGCCATTCATTGTCTGACAAGCCTTCCACCGAGGACTTGATGCTGACTTGGTTTGCTGGGATGGGGTCGAAGTACTTCTTCTTGATCAAGTGGCGTCTGTTCTTGGATATTTTCTGTTGGAGATCGCTGCATGCCGTCTGAACAGTCTCTGAATCGGTGTCCAAGTCAAAATTCCTCTAACAAGACACAACAAACAAGGAAATGGAACATAATCAGATAATCATATTATCAGGTATCCAAAACAAAAATATGACATTCAGCTACAAAGCAATTAACTTACAGCCACTTTTCCAACATAGTTCTTCATAAGGGTAGGATCCTTTTTGTACTCCTTGAAGTGAAGAAGGACTGGCAGAAGGCTTCTTGCAGTATAGCCACACTCGGATGCAAACTTTGCAGCCTGCATAGGCTTTTATGGACGCTTCATCCCTTTAGCACTTTGGATGGTGACCTTGGTGCCCAATCCGTGGGTTATCTTTTCAAGCCCTGTGCCTTTTCTTTTGTCGTTGACCAAAGCAGTTCTATCTGAAAAAGGACACATGCAGACATGGCATAATGTCATATATACATGTATGCATTGATTAATTGAATACATACATGCTCATGGAAACACTAAAAAAGAAAGAGTAACTTGCCTCTAACAAGAGTATGCTGCTCCTGTTGTTCAGAAACGCCAGCAACGGTTAGTGACTTATTTGTGACCATGTGGCTTGAGTCCATGTGCATTTCGCCTCCTTCCATGTGCCTTTCGCTTCCTTCATCCATGTGCATTGCGCTTCCTTCATCCATGTGCATTGTGCTTCTTCCATCCTTGTGCGGCTGGTTCCTCCATCCTTGTGCGGCTGGCTTCCTCCATCCTTAAGCAGCGGGTTTCTTCCAACGCCTTCTTCTATCTAGTGACTCGGGTGGGAGCATCTTCAGGTTCAAGACCTTGTAGCATTCTTTTCGTTGCTCCTTGAGGTGGGGGCATCACCCTTTTTCCTGGAGCCATGGCAGATGATGGTGTTGACGCAGATGATGGTGTTGAGGCAGGTGAGCTTGTCCTTCTGCTGCTTTTTGTCTTGACAGCACACTTCTTTCTTCTAGTTACCTTCAGTTCCTTGTATAAACAGAGAAGATAATTGCATTAGATTATATGAGTAGAAAAATTGTTTGCACAGAATCTAAAACAAATATGAAACACAAAGAAGACAAAGTATCCCCCCTCACACACACACCCACCTTTACTTGCTTCAGTAAGGTGTCATCACTTTCATCTTGCTGGCTCACTTCGTCATCTTTAGGACTATACTCAGAACCTAAACCTTGAGTTATGCCAGATGTTGAGTCATCACAAGTAACTGCACTACCTTCATGATCATTGCTCTTCCTAACCATGGACACTAATGCACCGAGGCCAATTGACTGCAATCTGCGGTTGTTCCTCATCATGTTTTCAGCCCTAATCTTCTCGTATTCGGTCATAGGTGTGGGGAGTGACCCATGTGGCAGTTGTGTGGAGGCGGGACCCACATGGCGGTGGGTGTGGGGCGTGTCCCACATGGCGGTGGGTGTGGGGAGTGACCCACGTGGCAGGGGTGTGGGAGTGACCTACGTGGCAGTTGTGTGGAGGCAGGACCCACATGCAGTGGGTGTGGGGCGTTTCCTACGTGGCAGGGGTGTGGGGTCGTAACCTGCGTGGTAGTGGTGTGGAGGCGGGACCCACATGGCAGGTGGAAGTGAGGCGGGTCCTATCAGTCAGAATAGTCCACTGTCAAAGGGTCCCACATGCTTATGACCATCTCGGCTATGACCTTTTGACACAAAAGGTCATTCGAATTTAGGGGTTTTAGCCCTTCGAACTGGCTCATGACCAATGGATTCAAAATGGTCATAGATTTATTACCAATTTTTCCAAAGTCACTATCAGAAAGTCATAAGTTGGCATATTTCTTGTAGTGTGGCCCATTAGTAGCCACGGGTGCACCATCAGTCAAACACACCAGCGGCTAGCACTCCATCCTAGGGCAAGCACGTGCCCGGGACCCCGCAGCCTCGCCCAATTCCTCCGTCCTCTCGCCGACGCCTCTGCCGCCTCGAGCAACAGACGCGGCCGGAGATCCCCACTTAGGGGAGACGCTAACCAAGAAAGGCTCCTGCGCTACTGGGACGCTGGTGGTGGAGAAGACCACGGCCGTAGTCGCTGCTGTTCGTTTCCACGCCGCCAGCCCGGACACCCCGCTCGCCTTCCGGCCGCCGAAAACGAAGACCGCAAAAAGGCGGCGGCACAAGAGGATGTGAGATCGGTTTGCTTCGATTTCAATTTCCGCTGGTCGTTGGCATGTTCGCTTTCCGCCTCTCCTTAGTGGGCACAACAGCAACGCGGCATGGTCGCGAGCTCATCCCACGAGGACGTCCATCTCCTAAAGGTTTGTGACCTCTTTCTCTCTTTTTAGCCTTTCTTCCTTTGTCGTCATCGATCTCGTGACATCCTCCTTGCTAGAGTGATTAGCCAAAACAATTCTTGATCGGAAATTGGCAGTACGGTTCTACTGTCTAACACTGTTCCTCTCCTTATTCACTGTGGTGAATCAGGAGTTTTTAAAAAAAATAGCAGATCGAGGAGTTCAGAGCATTTTGGTTATGAACTTTAGAATAATAGATCATGCATGTGTATTATGTATTGTAGTTATACCATACTAGATGGAATCATATAGGTAAATCACTTTCATTTGTGGGACAACACTCATCACTTATCACTGCACATCAAAGAAATGATTTGTCACGAGTTTCCATGATTAATGAACCTAGGATGGAAGATTGTTTCCTGCAGGATAACGATTGGAAAAGGACAAAGACGCGACAAACCGTCCAGGGGAAATGCACATAGATGCCTGAGGAGACGCAGGGAAGGATGGCACGTTTGCTTCGAACAGACCGAATGGCTTCGCCACGCCAACGGTTCTGTCGGAGTTAAGAACAAACCTAGAGAGACATGGGTGAGATCGTTTCGCTGCGAGAGCAGATCGACGAACAAGTTGGTCAGGAAAGAGGAAGCGCTGAGGTTTGCTTGGTTTTAACTTTAGTATTAAGCTTCCATGCGATCTAATCTAGTGAAAGGACAAGGATGTCGCCTAGAGGGGGGTGAATAGGTGATTAGAACTTTTTCGGTTTAGGCTTGATAAATGCGGAATAAAACTAGGCGTTTTAATTTAACAAGCATACAACCTAAATATACTAGGCTCACCTATGTGCACAAACAACTTATGCTAAGCAAGACAAGCAACAAGGTGATAGCAAGATAAAGGACTTCAAGCACGAAGGCTATCACAATGTAAAATGCATAAGTAAAGAGCTCGGGTATAGATATAACCGAGTCACGCAGAGACGATGATGTATTCCCGAATTCCTCCTTTTTAGGGGAGTACGTCTCGTTGGAGGGGTGTGAGTTTCAAACTCAAACGCCACAAATGGCCTCACCCTATTCTCCGATGAACCTTGCTCAAAAGCTTGCTTCACCTTCCACTATCGGAATCCTTCAAGGCGGAATTCGGAGCCTTTACAACAATCTTGAGGCACAACCCACAAAAGGATTGGGAGCTCCCAAGTCACCAACAATCGTCTAGGGCCCAATGACCCAAGAGTAACAAGCTCACAAACTTTCACTTCCACGAATCATCGTGGAGAGCACAAACCGATGCACAAAAGCAAAGGCAAGAACACAAGAAGTGCTCAAGTCCTTCACTCCCAAATCCCACCAAAAGCAACTAATGCTTGTGGAGGGAGAAGAGAGCAGGGCCGGTCCATACATTTCCGAGGCCCCGGGGCAAGACGACAAAATGGGGCCCTTGTAGTCAAAAAAATTTAGAATGTATTGAATTTCATTGGCAATTCAGTAATTATCAGTACATAGCATAGTTCAATCGTCTTTGTATAGGGACACTAAAATGTGGAACACAAATTACTTATTTGTAATGATCCAGAGAACTAAATCATCAGATCTTGTTGTTCTTCACTCCATGTCTTCAGTCCGTGATCTTGTTGTTACTTCTAACACTTCTAGAAGCAAAGTCATCAATAATCACGTCAACATTTATTTCATCTAACTTAGCTTTCTCAATGCATAAAGTAGCAAGACCATTTAATCTTTCTTGTGACATTGTTGATCTCAAATAATTTTTCAGCAACTTCAACTTTGAGAAACTACGTTCAGCTGATGCTGCAGTGACACTGGATCAAATTCTGCAATCATCTCTACACATGCACATGCAATCATCTCTACACATGCAATCTTTCTCATCATCTTCAACTCTCTAAAATAGTAACATTGTGAAAAATGTCTAGCGGAACCATCTAATGGAAACAAAATATTATCTTCTCTTACAGGCCCCTTCTCTACTAAAATATGCTAGCTTTATCATCCAAATTATCCCAGTTTCGTGGATCTAGGATATCGATAGTAAAAGGTTGTTGTTCGTCAACACTTGGAATTTCTGAATTTGTTGAATCGACAGGATTTTCAGGCTGACTAAAATTATTATCACCCTCGTTGGTAACGTAATCTTCATCTAAATTATCAGTTTGTTGCTCTTCAACAGGTACTATGGCCAGTTGCAATGAGTTCCTAGAAGAACTACCGGTTCTAAAAAAATTGCCAATTGAACCTTTCTAGGATTCTAGCAGTTCATCTCTCTGTTTTTTCTCTTCCTTTTCTCACTACCAGATGAATATTTTCTAGAAGACATGTCACCAAAGAATTTTGCAGGGAACAAAAGCACCTTAATATAGGCAGCTCGATGTCGAATTTGTCGGTGTAGGCTGTAGCTTCATAGATCTGCAAGGCCGCAAGACTCACATTCCGTCCCCCCTTCTCATCTCTTCAATCTTCCCTGTGCTCAGTCCTCGGTGCTCCCTGCACTCCTTCAGATCCAATGAATCTTTGAAGAACAGGCATGCAGCAGAGGAATACGAGAAGAATTGAAGATGTGAGATGAGAGATGGAGTAGACAGAATAGGGGAGCCGGGATATTTAACAGCGATTAGGGATTTAGGAAAGGATGTAAACGTTGAGGATGGAAAGAGAGATGATTGGGGAAGGGAATAGCACCGTTGCCCGTTGGTCTCCATTAATCGCTGCACGGGAGTAGCGGAAGTGCAAGGTGGAGACTGGAGCGGCAGCGGCGGCGCTATTACGTACGTGTTGTGGATTGCAGAATTTGGGGAGGAGACCGAGACGAGGAGGCGAGGCTGGAACTGGAGGACGATGGGTGTGGCCGTGCGGGTGTTAGACTCGATCGATTCTTTCGATTAGTGGCCTCGTGGGTGCTAGATTGGGCCCAATTCTTTTTTCCTTATATGTAAAAATACAGGAGTACTAGCTGGGTCGGGGCCCCTACCTGCCTGGGGCCCGGGGCGGTCGGCCCGTCGCCCCGGCCTGTGGGCTCACCCTGGAAGAGAGGAAGAGCAAAGAAAACTCAACAAATGGAACTCCAAGATCTAGATCCAAAGGGTTCCCCTCACTTAGAGGAGATATGGATTTGTGGAAATGTAGATCTTGATCTCCTCTCACTTTTCCCTCAAAGATATGCAAGAATCATGGGAGGGATTGAGAGGAAGGCAAGATTTTACAAGGTCAACAATGGAGCAGAGAGGGGGGAAAAACGTGCTCAGCAAAAGTTCTCTCTTTGAAGAAGAAGGGGGCCTTTTTATAGGTCCCCAGAAAATAGAGCCGTTGCAGGAAACTTGGACTGGAACTTCCGGTCGAGTGCAATACAAAATTCTCCAAAAGACTTAGCCGAAATTTCGAGACCTGGGAGGTCAGGGCGGAACTTCCGGTCAGGGCACCGGAACTTCCGCCCCTTCGGGACCTTCGAAAAAATGGCCAAGTCCCTTAATTTTTCGGTACTGGACTTGGCCGGAACTTTGGCCGGAACTTTGCCCGAACTTCCAGGGGCCGGAATTACCGGTCTAAAATCCAGAATTTCCGCCCCTGTGAAAACGGCGAAAACACCAACACGAAAACGGCAAGAACTTTTTCATCCGGACTCCGATTTCGATGATCTTGGGTTCGTTGGAATCGCAACGAAGAGCTTTACAAGATCATGCAGAGAAACATCATAATACATCATGTGAGGAGAAGAACATAAGGCGAGAGTTTTACCTCTCTAGGAAAGACACACGGTAAAACCTTCAACATAAAAAACGCAACAAGATATGCATATGAAATCCATTTTTGATGAACTAGAGCTTGGTACGGAGATGAACACAAGCTCTAAATTCTCACATAGATAAAAGCCAAATAAGAAGCAAGAAAGATGATATGCTAAGTATGCAAAGGTTTGAGATCTCCACAAAGATGCGATCAAGTTACTCACTTTAGAGCCCCTCTTGAAATTACGGCGTCTATCCTATAACCCGGTCTCCCACTAACACCATGAGACCGGTAAAATAAAAACCCTATCAATATCATACCTTTGCCTTGCGCATTCCACTTGAGATAGATGATGACGATCTTGATCTCTTCAAGTGGACCACCTTTTTTGATTGCGCTTTGCTTGGTGAAGACTCGCATATCGCTCTCCCATACATCAATATGGGAGAGTCTCTATTAGGCACATCTTCACTTGACCATTATCTTCAAATGGGTGGCAAGCTTCAAGCATACGATTTCTTCGAGATGCTTCTCTTGAACTTGCACTTCATCTTCTTCTCTTAAAATATATGGTGACTTGGAGATAAACATGAATGTTCACTCAATCTTCTTTACATGCCCTACTTGCAATAAGCTCAACTCTAGATGACCATTTGTGTGGATCACACCTTGAATATTACTTTGGTCATCACTTTATCTTCTAGAGTCCAACACACTAGTACAGAACGGCACATCGGAAACGGAAAAAGGGTCCGTGTCCCCGCCCCCGTGGCTGATGTGGAGGCCATCATCGGGAACGAAAGCAAAAAACCGTCACGGATGAGGCCTGATTTTGGCTACGGTTGCCAACCAATCTCCGTTGCCGATGTATCGGGACATCAGAAATGGAGATTCTTCTTTTACTCGTTTGCATGAGGTTTCTTCATAAGCCTACAGCAGCAGTACAGTTGCCAATTGACATTAAAATCTCACAGCAGAAGCACAAAGTTTTTAGCAAATCCATTCATAACGTATATAATAATTGTCACCATTACATAGCATCAAAAGATGAGTTGCATATGCCTCGCTAATTATATCATTCTCATGCCTCCCTAAACTTAACTTTTATGGTACTCCACTCTTCTCCAGCTCCACCTTCTTCCTCGGCTCCGAAGCGCCGAAAATGGTATTCGAGCTAGCAATAGACTCGAGTAGCGGTTTCATGCTTCTCCAAACCACATCTGCAGCCAAATTGCTACACACATCCCAAAAATAGATGGAGAAACTGAAAACCATAAACCACACCGAGCTCGCAATCCTCCGTGGCAAATTAATTTTGCCAAATTCTTCGTAATGAGGCTTGCTCCATCTTGGACGGTGTCGCCGAAATATAATAACGTCACCGCTGTGACATTTCGGCCACACTGTCCAAACACTCTTAATTAGAAAGGTGTTTTGTACAGTGCAGCGAAATGTCACAACAACGACGGTTCACGGATATGATTCCACTTTATATTTAGCTCATTTAAATCTTGTTTGGATCAGCATTGTGTTTCTGGATAAAAATACATGGATGGATAGTTAGAAAAGAGCCAAATATGATGCTACATGACATAAATACAATTTAATGTGAAAACAGTTTACACTTAAGCGCCAATATCCGTGTGCTTGCAGTCCGATCGAAACGATTTGGAGGCAGAACTTAAAGGTGATGTTTCCTTCAAGAGCCTCACCATTTTTATGCATTGTCACCAAAAATATATTATTACTTCATACACTCGCTACACAAAACCATAACGAGGATTAGCACATTGACAAAAAGTTGTGACTAGTAGTGAGGGATCTATTCATCATCGGTAGTACTACAAAGAGTTGAAATTAATTTACCCTACTAGACTTTAAATAGTGCAAGATTTAGTATTGAGGGATCTATTCATCATCGGTAGTACTACAAACAGACACAATACTAGACTTTAAATACTAGACAAGTTTTCTATGCTACTTTAAATAAAGTGTAAGATCTAGTCGGCAACATACTCGGGAAGATGCGCGGCAATAGACCAGCAGATCCGCGTCGGCGACATACTGGGGGAAGATGCGCGGCGGCGATGCCGGCCCAACGCGCCGCTGGGGGAAGATGCGCGGCGGCGATGTCGGCCCGACACGCCGCTCAGATCTGTGAGATAAGGGTTAGGTCTGGTGCTGCTTGGAGCCGCCGCCACACTGTGACTATGGAGTGAGAGTGAGAGCAAGAGCGAGAGTGTTAGGGTTGCCGCAGGGGCACATTTATAGCACAAAGTAGAACATCGCAAACGGAGGCGATAAACAACCATTTCCTTTAATTTCTTCACTGACACACTGGGCCTACTTACGAAGGATCGATACAGTAGAATTGAACTAACTATCTACTCTACTTGTTCTGCTTACGCCCTGCCTCCGCGCCATTGTCATTCGCGGTGCGGCGTCGCTTCTTGCCGGTTGCCTTCTCCTCAGGCGCGTGCTCCTCCTCCTCCCGCGCCTCCTCCGACGCATGTTCCTCCTCCTCATCGGAGTCGACCTCTTTCTGGCTAGAATACAGCTCCGGCGGGTCCTCCGGCTCTTCTTCCTCTGGCTCCTCTTCCTCCGGCGCCTCGTCCTTGTCGGAGTGGTCTTCTCCTTTGCGTGAAGGCGGCGGTTTTCGATTCGTCGGAGTCGTCTTCTACAGAGCGTGAAGACGGCGGGTCCGAGTCCGGCGGCCCGTCTTGATCCCACCATGGGACTTCACCGCGGTCTTCACCGCTCGCGTCGTCGCTCGGGACTAGTGTGGTAGAGAACGTGTGAGAGAACGAAGGGGAGAATGCGAGAACGGCCTGGCTTCGCGCGGTTCCAGTCACATTTTATTAGCGACGAGTAGGCGGTTCCAATCTCTCGTGAATTAAGCCGCATTGAACATGCGCGCTTCCAGTTTGCAACTGCAATTTCCCAAGCACATTGCAAACGGATATGCATCAACAATCGTTGCCATAGAGATACGTATTGGAAACGGAGGTGAATTTATGACCGCTGCAAATAATATTGGTAACGGAGATCGAAAAGTCTCCGTAACCAATGTTGACGGACCAGCTGCGGCCTAATTCTGCCAGGCCTCGTCCGCAACGCTAAAATCGCGATTCTCTGTCGCCTAACTCGTGCCGTTTCCATAGAGGGGTATCTGATGTGTCGTTCTGTACTAGTGACACATGAACTCCAATCTTTTCCCATGGACAAGATCTATAAGGATATCTCAATGCAAATATTAGTCCATAGAGATTGTCATTAATTACCAAAACCACACATGAGGCAAATGCAATTTCAATCTCTCCCATTTTGGTAATTGATGACAATCTCTTTTGAGAGGGTTTATAATATGGAAATTAACGAACAAGGAGCGGTTGCACTAGCATTAAATACTATGAAAGTATGTGATGTTAGTTCAACCACATATATAGAGCAAACTCCACCACAATCTATGCACGTGTGTATGAACATGAATTCATTGCATATATTGTCAACCATTACCGGTGGTGGAGTTTCCACTATATACAAAACCAAGCAACGTATGCAAAGGCAAGAGAGGCAAATACTAAAGAACCAATCAAAGTATAAAGCCGAATTTCATAAACCCTCCAAAACTTCTCCCTCATTGGCAACAATTGCCGAAATGGGCTAAAAGCTTCGGAAGACCAACATAGTGAGAGTTACTCCAATCACGAGTTTAGCTTTCCTCATGAAAATGAGTATAATCAAGTGGACATTTCCACCGATCAATAATAGGAGGAAATCAAACTATATTGAGAATCCAAAGATTGCAAAAAAAAAGCAAAGGGAAAGATACCTCGACACAAGAGGCAAGCAATCAAAGGATCTTAAAAACCAATTGGACACAAGAAGATATTATGATAAGATCTACCAAGTGTTCTCAAAATCAAAAGAGAGCTCCCCAAGGTACGTGCACAAAGTAGGATTTGCATTTCAATATGGTGTGCACAACATGGAATCCTCACTCCCTCCTAGATAATTTTGAACACAAATAAGTGCAAGAGAGCATAGATAGGAAAGAAACAAAACTACTTGCAACAAACCAATGTTGAGCATCAAGAATAAGGAGCGACAAATAAAGACTTGCTCAACGAAAAGAGATGGGTGTGATAACGAGAGACATTTTAGGAGACTAATGCAAAGATGATCATAGCATCAACATAGTCGTTCAATATGAGTGGCACATAGTGCATATCATGTCTTTCCCATAAACACAACCCAAAGAAGGTATGGCAAATAGGTCCACAAGCTAATTAAGATGCAAAAGGAATACCAAATGAAAAACAAAGCTTGTGTCTTTTAGAAACCACCAAAGAATCAAATAGCAATAAACGGTGGTCACTAAAGAAATGAATACCAAATAAAGATGTAACTATTCTCATGTGTATAAGTTTCTCGGTAGGCACCAATCATGAAGATATAAGTCCACAAAGAAACATGCACACAAAAAATAGGTACTACTGTAAAGAACATGATATCCAAAAGGAAGTCATAAATATACCAATAAGATCTTTGCTTAAAAGCATAGCACAAAGCTAAATTTATCTTAAAAGGATATAGATGAACTTCCAACATAATCTCATCATAGCATCAAGAAAATCCCCAAGGGAATAAGTGATAGATGGGATGCTCCGAGAAAGATAACAAGTATCACAAAGGGCAAATGATTTTGAAAATTCATCAATATTGCACATGCGAGACTTTGAGTAGAATTGATAGATTAACATATTTGGGATTGGTGAACCATGGAAATGATTAGATATATTCCCCTTGATATGTAATCATTGAAAGGACAAGGATGTCGCCTAGAGGGGGGGTGAATAGGCGTTTAAAACTTTTCCGGTTTAGGCTTGATAAATGCGGAATAAAACTAGGTGTTTAAATTATCAAGCACACAACCTAAATAAACTAGGTTCACCTATGTGCACCAACAACTTATGCTAAGCAAGACAATTAACAAGGTGATAGCAAGATAAAATACTTCAAGCTCGAAAGCTATCACAATGTAAAGTGCATAAGTAAAGAGCTCGGGTATAGAAATAACCGAGGCACGCGGAGACGACGATGTATTCCCGAGTTCCTCCTTTTTAGGGGAGTACGTCTCGTTGGAGGGGTGTGAGTATCAAACTCAAGATGCCACAAAAGGCCTCACCCTATTCTCCGATGAACCTCGCACAAAAGCTCGGTTCACCTTCCACTATTGATTTCCTTTTGGGCGGAAATCGAGTCCCTTACAACAATCTTGAGGCACAACCCACAAAAGGATTGGGAGCTCCCAAGTGGACCACAAAAGGTCCCAACTAGCCACAAAAGGCCTTGACCACAAAAGGTCACAAGAACACCGTCTAGGGTCCAACGACCCAAGAGTAATAAGCTCACAAACTTTTACTTCCACGAACCTTCGTGGAGAGAGCAAACCGATGCACAAAAGCAATGGCAAGAGCACAAGTGCTCAAATCCTTCACTCTCAAATCCCACCACAAGCAACTAATGCTTATGGGGGGAGAAGAGAGGAAGAACAAAGAGGAGATGCACCAAGAACTCCAAGATCAAGATCTACTAGGTTCCCCTCACTTAGAGGAGAGATGGAATGGATGGCTATGTAGATCTAGATCTCCTCTCAATTTCCCTCAAAGATATGCAAGAACCATGGGAGGGAATGAGAAGAAGGCAAGCTTTTCAAAGGTTCAACAATGGAGGAGAGAGGGGAGAAAACTTGCTCAAGAGCTGTGAAAACCGTTGGGGAAGAAGGCCCCTTTAAATAGATTCCCCAGAAATCTGACCGTTATGTGCAGTTTTCGTGCCCAGCGGTACTACCGCTGGGCCAGCGGTACTACCGCTGCTGTACTCCTGGCGGTACTCAGGAGAGTACTGCTCCCAGGCGCAGCGGTACCTTACGGTACAACCGCTAGTTAGGGGGCGGTACTACCGGTGGACGGCCGGTACTACCGCTGGACAAGCCTCGAATAAATTCGAGATATTCCAGCGGTACTACGTGGTCGCTACCGCCGTGTACCGCAAGGAGTACAGAGGCGAAATTCCTTCTGGCGGTACTCTAGCGGTAGTACCAGCGGTAGTACCGCTGCCTGGAAGGCGCGGTACTGCCCGCGGTACTACCGCCCAAGGGAAGCACCTGGAGTACAACAGCAGTACTGCTCCTGGGAGGAGCGGTACTACCGCTGCACGGGCGGTACTACCGCCTGATGGGAATTCTGCCTGGTACAAAAACTGCAAGAACTTTCTCATACGAACTCCAAATGAGGTGAAACCAATTTTGTTGGAAAGGTAACGACAAGGAGAATGCCTACACATGGAAGGTGTGGACCCTAACTCGAAGGTGGACCGGTAATATTTCCAACGCCGAGACCGAACAAGTTTTCCAAACAAAATCCATTTTTGAAGAACTTGGGCTTGTCATGAGGATCACGACAAGCACCAAAACCCAACAAGGAGAAGAACCAAATAAGAACCAAGAAAGATGATATGCCAAGTATGCAAAGGTTTGAGCTCTCCACAAAGATGCGATCAAGTTACTCACTTGAGAGCCCCTCTTGATAGTACGGCATCTATCCTATAACCCGGTCTCCCACTAACACCATGAGACCAGTAAAATAGAAACCCTATCAAGATCATACCTTTGCCTTGCGCATTCCACTTGAGCTAGATGATGACGATCTTGATCTCTTCAAGTGGACCACTTTTCTTGATTTGCGCTTGCTAGCACATGCTTGATGAAGACATCTCCAAATGCTCCCCATACTCCATTATGGGAGAGCCTCGCTAAGCTCCGTCTTCATGAATCCACTTGCGCTTCATATTCTTCTCTTGATATAGATGATGGCTTGGAGATAAACATGAAGTTCACTCAATCTTCTTTTCCAAGCCATGCTTGCAATAAGCTCAACTCTTCACATGACCATTCTTCATATAAACCCTTGAGAAGAGCATTGATCATCATGAAATCTTCTAGAGTCCAACACATGAACTCCAATCTTTTCCTATGGACAAGATCTACAATAATATCTCAATACAAACATTAGTCCATAAGGATTGTCATTAATTACCAAAACCACGCATGGGGCAACACATGCACTTTCAATCATCCCGGCTTGCCCACATTTGCAATAAAGACGTTTTGATAAGAACTTTGCAAGAACCACATCAATTGCAACTAAAGAGATTCATGCCATGATACAACGTACACAAGGTTGAAAGCTAGAAATATATGCATGAGGTAGATACTTGTTACCGAGATAGCATTGGTTATGTAGAAGATAAGAGTTCATGATCATCCGAGCTTGGCTCCAATAAGCACATTGTGATAACACCTTCCTTGTAAATGAGACAAACTTCCAATGCATCTCCAATGTACCTAAAACAAATTCAAGTACAACATGGTACCCAAACTCATTGGGTCCAAAGTAGTTAGAGTAACTACAATACATAGGACAAAACTCCACATAAATATGTGCATATTGATATGAAATTGAATTTCATGCACATCTTAGCCATTTAGGATTTGATTGAGTTTATCCCATGTATTGGATCAACGAAGGTAAGCATGCCATACGATATACATATAATAAATATGGATGCACAAGACTTTCAAGAACCAAATGAGATACAATTTGGACAAAACATGAATTACACCAAGAAAGCACACGGAAGTGTGACAAGAAAAAGAATTGCCCAAATTATATCAAAGACCCAAATCAACACATGATGAAGATACCAATTTGAAAAGATACCAAATGAAAATAGGATTAAGAAATGAACAAAACCCTCTACACTTTTCATGATGGCACCTTCAAAAGAGACACATCATCAGGATAAAATACCAATTGAAGACAACTAATGTTCAAAAGCATATAGGATATCTCCCCCAAGATTTGTGCATTATTTATGATCTTGCATTTGAATACAAAATGCACACAAATGGGATCATCACTCTTTGTATATATTATTCAAACACTAGTCATGTTCAAGAAAAGCAATAAGATACAAAACCAATTTAAAGAATGGTGTTCTACTCAATGTAGGATAGCTTCTCCAAGAATAGTGCATTATCTAGGAGTATGACTTTGAATGTAAATGCACAAGAATGGGATCATTGCTTTTCCTAACTCAAGAAAGCACAGAACAAATTATAAGTAGAGCAACAAAGGATCCAAAATATGCAAGGAAGACAAATGAGAGTTAGATCAAAACAAATCTTGGTAATAAAATAAGGCAATTCAAAGCAAGAGCCAAAATGAAGATGGCCTACAAATTCCACCACAATTATGAGTATCACTTGTCATGGACAAGGAGTATATGTAGATATTTCTCGGTGGTATCGGAATGAAATTCAAGACCAACTTCACAACAAATAAGCATATGACAAAGGATAAGATTTAAGAGCAATTCTTAGGTAGATAGATGTTCTTGATAGCTTCAAATATTCACGTGATCATGCAAAGCAACTACAAGGATTAGCTTGAAGCAAATGGGTTCCCAAAAGGATATATAATATCATTAGAAGAGAACCGTACCAAGAACATCCATCACAAACAAGATTCAAAAGAGTGAGAGAAAAAAGCATTGAAGCAAATATGAAACTAGTTTGAGCACCATGCCACATAGGAATAAGATTATTAACAAAATCAATTCTAGGTGGCAATACCTCACATGTTCACATTTTCTAGGCTTGTAATATGCACAAAGCTTATTACTCTCCCATAATGTGATAATCCAATTTTTTAACAAGAGGCAAACAAAACCAACTAGAGATAATTAATGGACATTATAGAATTTGAATTTCTCATGAGAATGACATACCACATAGAGAGTAGATAAAAATGATATATCAATACTAAGTGGTATTCCTCATGTATACACATTTTTAGGATTGTGAAGTGCATGAAGCATATCACTCCCCAAAATGGGATAGTCCATTAATCTCTCAAAAAGAGAGCCAACTAGATAAGATATCAAATAAAAGCAATAAGACTCAATACAAGTAAATGGTGTTCAAACCAACATACACATACTTGATTACTCAAGATAAATAAGTAGAGAGCACAACACATACAAACACTAGCAAGGTACAAAACCTAACACATTCAAGGGTGCAAATAACTTTCAATGTATATATGATTCAAATTCAAGTTACCGCAAGGAGGACATAGGATATGAGATAGGACAATATAATCCAAATGACTTGGCTTGAGAGAATATAATTGATGAAGATCCCTTAATTCTTCATGATGTAGCCAAGTCTCCAATGTCCTCCAACAACACCTATTGATCAAGTTTTAGCTTGTTGGTCCCCAACCAAGTTGGGTCCTAAGATGTTAGTCACAATAGGCTTGGAAACTCAAATGGTTCTTTTCTTGACACCACTTTGAGTACCAACATATTTGGCAAACACATTGCCAACCTTATCCTTCCGAAGAGAATAAACATCATCCATTATAATGGGGTTGGATAAGTTACCCCTAGTGCATGAAGAAGCAAAGTAACCCTTCTCACGGCATAAGTAACAACATTTGCTTCCACCTTTCTTCTTAGTTGAAATCTCAACTTGAGGAGGAATAGCTTGATTCTTCTTGGGAAGTGGTCGAACTTCAACATGAGGAACTTGAGTTTGAGGTTGAGGCCTCTTCCCTTGTTGCTTCTCACTAAGAGACTTATTCTTCAAAGGGCAAGATCTAACATGGTGCCCTTCAACTTTGCACTTGAAGCAAACAATCTTGGCCGAATTATTGACTTGTTCTTGGCCCTTGTTCTTCTTGATATACTTGGACTTATTCTTGTTATTGGAGTTGAATCCAAGTCCACTCTTGTCATTTGGTCGTCTTTGCACACTCAACATATTGTCAAGTGTGGACTTCCCAACGTGACGCTTTTCCATGTCTTTCTTCAGAGAAGTGACTTGGGCCTTGAGCTCTTTTAATTAATCTACATGATTAGTATCAACAAAAACACTAGAAGAAGTAGATACTTCTTTGTTAGATCAACAAGGCATGTAAAGTAATTCATCACAAGATGTAGCAATATTGTGAGTGGATGAATCGCAAGGACTAGCACATTGCAATAAAGCATTTAGAGTATAAGTAGTGCCATTGTCCACAGGAGGCTCTGATACGTCTCAAACGTATCTATAATTTCTGACGTTCCATGTTGATATTATACCAATTGTTACATGTTTTATATACACTTCATAGCATTTTTATGCATTTTCTGGGACTAACCTATTAACAAGATGCCACAGTGTCAGTTCCTGTTTTCTGCTGTTTTTGTATTCCAGAAAAGCTAGTCTGGAAATATTCTCGGAATTGGACGAAACTTGGACGGAACCTCCTATTTTTCCAACATGAACACGGAGTCCAGAGGAGA